>VWZS01007399.1:614577-639121 GCA_013397075.1 Rhabdornis inornatus | reverse complement strand
TTTTTTTTTTTTTTTTGAAAGTAGAAAAAATACTGACTGGCTTAGCCCAGGCCACTTTTAAAGAGGGAATACACAGGAATTGTTGGGTATCAGCACTTTCCATGACAGACGATTAAGGGATGAAGAAGTTTTCTGGCTTGGTAAACCACAAAAGCCTTCCAGAGTGAGCACTTCCCATCTAAACCTTTTATTTGGCAGGGCTCCAGTAAATACAGAAGGGTTTAAAACTCTTGAGGGTTTCTTCTGTAAGGGTTAATTAGCAAACAGAGTTTGGAGCCAAAAACCTGGAAGGTTTGCAGATTCATAAAAAGAAACAAAAGCAAATGATGTTGCAAAGGAAACACTGACTCGGGCCATTAATAAATTCCCTTTGCCTCACTGCTCCCAGCAAGCACAGAAAATTACAAGTGAAATCTGGAGCAGAGGAAACAGCACTGGGCTTTTGCTGCTGGACACAAGAAATATCTCACATATTACATTTTATATTTATATTTTCAGAGGAGAACCACCTAACCCTGTCACCTCTGATTTCATGACATGACTATTGTCTGACTCATACACAAGAGAGCTTTGTCCCTTTGGGTCACTCTTGTTTTTAATGATCTCTGAATTCTTACTTGTCCTGAGAATTGTACTTAGTTATAAAACTATTTTGCATGTGGCTCTTCTCAAAACAAATGTTGAGAAAAACAGTGGGGAAAAAATAAAATAAAAAAAAAAGGTTGTTTTGAGGTGCTTGGTAAAATAGGACAAGACACTGAAAGTAGAGATAACCTAGAACCATGTAATGAAGGCTTTTAACTACTTTGGATACTAAATTCTGATTTTTGGTATATTGTTATTAAGAAAATATTATTTTAAAAAAAGTCCAGAAAAGAGCCATACTTCTACTGACTTAAGGCTTGAAAAGACAATTTATGAATAAGGCAAAAACCCCTACATATACAGATTTGACTAAATTTCATTTTCCTTTACTTTCTAAAATGTTTAAACATAGAAACCAGCTAAGTAAAAAAGGAAAGATAAATCAGTAAACATCTAAACTAGGAGTTACTGAAGGAAAACCCCTTCCCATCAAAATCTGTCAGACTGAGATTATCCCGCAAGAAATGATGAATCCTCATCACTCGGGCAATTCTCGATTAGAAAAAGTGACATGTGAAGTAAAACTATTAATTCAAAGCCTTTTCTCCATCTGTAAATTTAACTGTAATGAGTTACCTTGGACAAGGTAATCAGTGGCTTCAACCTCCACATCGTGACTGAGCTGCTTGGTTTTCTGCAGGTATTTCAGGACAAAGACATTGGGAGCGAAATGGATCATGTTCTGCTCCCCACAGCCAAAGGGCAACCTCAGCAGGTTGTCCAGGTTGTTCAGAGTAGGACCCATCACATCTCCTGTTTGGGAAAGAGGGGAAGTGCTCAGGATCAGGCAATTCAGGTTTCCTTTTGGTGTTTTACATTAACCCCCACCTGACTGCACTGATGTCTCCTGGCTACCCCAGAGCCAGCTTAAATAAACTGTGACATAAGTGGGAAGTCCTTCAGCTGTTAAGTCTCAGCCCTTCAACCTCTTGCTGGATTAAAGAAATTCCACATTTCAGCCTTCGATTATCCATGACTTCCCAGTTTAGACCAGTTTAGAACGTGGCACAGTTTGTGGTGAGGATGACAATAAAATAAATACCATGAACTGTAACAGTGCCCCTGCAAAGCCCCTCACATGGCATCAACTTTAAACCACTGTCAACCCAAACAGGCTTCAGACAAGTGACAAAGAAACCCCAAGGAATTCTGCCCCAGAATTAAGCAGCAATAAACCTTTTTAAGTGCCTGTGGCTATCTTATCTGTGTGCATTACTCAAGTACTGGTCAGAAGTAACAGCTGGAGCATCTGTTCACATTTGATAATGGGTACCTAAGTGATACCTCCTGATAATTGATACCTATTATTGAAGCCGTAGCTCTTTCTGATCCTGGAATTATGTTGTGGGGAACTCCAAGAGTAAATGCTTCATTGTGATTTTCATCAGTCTCTTCTTTTCTCCAAATTTTAAACTCTCCCATTGACCCCCAGCCTGTGGAAAAGCCAATGTACTTCACCTCAAGCTGTTTGGGGACTGTCCACTCCACAATAATAGATTCGTTTAGCACCCGAGTACCGTGGCCAACCTGAAAGGGACAAGAGACCATGGAGCTGCAGGAGCCCACACACGTGGGGTCACTGCCCTGTGTGCTGGGACACCTCCCAGCCCAGATGTGCACTGCAGGTGCAGCAGTGCCTCTCTCTTTCCCAACCACAAAACAACCCAAGGAAGTTCAAGGAGAATTCCACAGGCTTGGCCCTCGAGGCTTTCATCACTAAAAATGTAGAGGACTGAGGTGCTGAGAACAAAACGGTGGCAGAAGCAGATTTGTTGTGATCACAACAGCCTGGTCAAGGCCTCAGGGGGGAAAGGTGACAGGAATGAAGCTCCCACCTTCTACACCAAGGAAAAAACTGCTCTGTGTGTGCTCAAACTCTGTTTAAACAGAGACTTGCAGACCATGACACAGAAGAATTCAGTACCTGGATAACTCCATTTTTCCAGCTGATCCAGAAGCTGCGGAATTCATCCCAGGAGAGGATGCCAGGTGTGTCCCTGCTGGCCACTGGCTCTCCCATCTTGCTGGTGGAAATCCAAGTTTTGGTGTTTTGCTGTCCCCCGATGACGATCTCTGTCATCTCTGCCATGTCGTGGGGGCCGGAGGACAGGGCCAGGTGAGCATCGTTGTGAGCCTTCACAGCAATGTCAAAGTGCCTCAGCTGGGCTGGCTTCTGCATGTACTGGTACTCATATTTGTTAGGGGTGGAAATGTGTATTTTCTCTAGTCAGAAAAACAAGGGAATGTTGTAAGAATTAGAGCTCACCTTACAGACATCAAAAATAACGCCTGGCTGATAACTGAAGTTCAAACAGAACTTTCCTAAGTATATGGGGTTTTTTTCCAGCTTCTTTTAAATTATTAACATACACATGGGTGTTTCTTTATCTTTTATTTTTACCCCCTTCAAGGCAGAAAATCCTTCAAACTGCTCAGCTGAATTCAGCAAGTGATTTTTCAGTTCTAATCTAGTGGTCAAAAGCATCTCTGTTTAGCTACTGGAGCCAACTCTGAGCTATCCAAATCTCTGGCAGAAAGGACAGACTGATTCCAGAACTGAATCTTAAAACACGAGCTGAAAATAAAGTACAGTCCCAGTTACTGTCCACAGTGCTGAATACTTAAACTGTTCCATAAAGTAAAGGAATTTAATGGCCATTTCCAGAAATCACTTGGGCAGTTAGAGCAAATTCATAATTAGCCAGCCAGGTAAGAAAGACTCTTTATTTACAAGTTCTTCCTACACACCATAACTCATCAATCACAGAGAAATGGAAACAAAGATTTTTTTAAATTTTTTTTTGTTTTTAATATGAAGCCAAATGCTTCTTTTTAAAACTGATTCAAACAGACTGAATATTTCATTCAAATCATGAACTTACCATTTGGGCAGAAGAACACACTGTAGGTGTATTCTCTGGACAGTCCCTCTGGCTATAGAAAGACAGAAATCCACACATAAACCACAGGGCTTGGATTAGCAGCAACAGATTCCAGTTTTACTTGGAAAATAGAGAAATTAGTTTTGCTGCTGTGCAGTAGTTTATATCCTTTATAGAAAAGTGATGGCACTGTGTTCTGTTGCTAGAGCAGTGCAAACCACTGCCAGAGAACCTTCCATTTTATCATATTTCTTAGATTAACTAGGCAGGCTTATCCCATAAAATTTCCATTGCTTTTTCTCCTGAACAGTGAAGATTCACCAGAGGAGCTCAAATGGGCTCTTTCTGTACAAGTACCACTAAAGATGATTATTTCCAATCTCCCTAACACACCATAAATCAGTTGAGGATCTTTATAAACCTATTCATGTTTGATTTCACAATTTGCCCAAGCATTTTTTCCTGAATTATCATAAATTCGTGTTTCCTCACCTCAATAATGACACTGCTGCGAACATAATCCATCCCCACAGGGCTCCTTTTGTCCATGTAAGAATCCTCTGAATGTTTGCCACTCTTCAGGGTCTGCATCCCCTCCTGACAGCAGTTGGTCCCACCATAGGCAAAAGCTTTTGCTAAGGAACAGAAGGGAAAAGCAGCAGAGATTTTGAGATAGGAAGATCTCTAAAGAGATCTTTAAAGAGATTCAAACTAATTAGAAGCAGCTGATTAACAGCACATCAAGTGCTGTAATTACCTCTCTTTTTCCCTTTATCCATATCTGAGTGAGCACATCTAAAACTAATCAATATTTGAAAAATCCTGGGGCAACAGAGAAACTCTTTCCTAGTTTTGGATGTTACACAGTTTTTACTGGGATTATTTGCACAGAATTTGTTGTTATTCTCTTGTTTAAAAATTTCCTCTGATCTCTTCAGGGAAATGTAAAAGGCCCAGCCTTGGATGAGCAAATATCACAACAAGAAAACTGATGACCAGAGAATGTCCTGATGTTTGTTTGTGCATTCTGTGCATCACAGGCAGGGAATTTGTTCCTACAATGAATGAGGTTGAAAAGCCAAGCTGGCAGCAAGTGGAATGAAGGAACTGAGACAAGAGGGAAACAATAATTTTCTCCAGAGAGAGGAACAAGAAGAAACATTTGTAAAACCCCTTCAAGCACCAAGAGGATGCTTTGAGTTGTGTACCAGTGATGTTGCTGAGCCCCAGCTCGTTGAAGGACAGAACGATGGAGGTGGGCTTGGCTTCCCCAGGGGCCACACATTTCTTCCTGGTCAGGTGGTGCTTCCCAGGGTGCCCAACAAACTTGATGCCTTTTGGGACAGAAATCTTCACGTGGACCTGGGAAAGTTTTGGAAATGCCATTTATTGGAAATATCAGCCTCAAGCCAAACTGATCTACAATCAGTGAAACCCACAGAATCCTTCATAAAAATCACAGATTATTCATTCTTCAACGTTTCTAGCTATGGATTTGACTGAGAGCAGTACTTTCAGCTCAGCAATTCTACAAGTATTTCTGGGAGATGCTGCTGGAGCTGGGCAGAGGGGGAGTGTGAGAAGAAAACATTAAGGAAGATGGAATTTCTTGGGGAAAAAAAAATCCTTCAAAACAAACTATTTTGGCAGCTTTTTGATCATGGAGGAAATTCTTCTCTGTGGTTCAGCACAAGATTCCAAATTTCTTCCCTGCCTTTTTCAACATTTGTTTTTCTGAAGTGCTGCAGGACACTTCAGCCTACTACCTGCGTCTCAAATGAAAACTAAAGTGATGACATTTATTTGAGATGAGAAGAGCAATATTTATCTTCTCAGAGCATCTCTGCTGAGCTGACCTCTCTGTTAGCCTGGCACCTTATCTAGTGTGATAACTGATCAATAGATCAGACAGCTGACAGTTCTGATAACCCAGGAGCGAGGACTGAGCTGTCACCTCTGCACACACGGCCAGGTAGTTGTAGACAGTGAGGGGGATCTTGGTCTGCTCGCCCCGGATGACGTGGTAGGGCAGAGTGAAGTCGATGAAGAAAGGTTTGAAGGTCTTGAGCTCTGTCTGGCTGGCAATGCCCAGCCCCTTGTCCTCAGACAGAGCCACAGCCTCAGTGATCCACGTGGTGATGGAGTCGGGCACCTCCACCTGCAGCTGGGCTTCCCCCGAGCTGTCACTGCCAAAGGAACACACAAAAAATGGCTTGATCATGTTAATGAAATGATTTTTAATGAAGTCCCCAAACATTTTGGGGAATTCCCTCCAAATCCAGATTTATAGATATATAGATAGATTTATTAGATAGCATCGTCTGCTTTGAACTTCACAAAAGGCTCTGTATTTTCTGTCAGTTTTGAGACCTGCAAATATTTATAAGCACACAAAACCAAATTGTTACTTCTGCAAAAAACAAATTATTCCTGGATTAAAAACTTCATTTGCAGCCTCATTTCCAAGTCACTTTTCTTAGAGGCCAATATCTGTACTAAGTAAAAAAAAAAAACTCTAAACAAAACTTGAAACAAACCCCAAAAATCTAAAAAGAAATACAGGAAATAATCGCAGACCAAAGTCTTGGATAAAAACAATAATTGATTTAATAGCTAGAGAAATAAAAGTGTTTTTTGTTGGAACTCATTGTCCCTGTGTCCATTGCCACACTGCAGACTCTGCAAGGACAAATGAGAAACTTTCTAAACATCCAGTTCAGCAACTGCTTGTTTTGGTTCAGAAACATTTTGGTTTGCTCAGTTTTGGAATGACTGACTTAGAAAATTTCCAAACCTATCATTTTCTTTCAATGAGGATTGAAATTAATTATTAAAAATCAAATCTGAGAATTTAGCTTTCCTGTGCATAGCACGATGGGATATCATAAACCTGGTATCCTCTTCCATTCTTTATAATAATAGAAATTCAGTTTTGTTGTTCAGACCTTGCTGTTTCCCTCCTGCAAAGCAGCTTTGGCCCTGCCTGGAACAGAAAACATTTCCTCTAACACAACAACAAAAGCTATTTCATGGCTCAGCTGGCAGGATGATCAGTGCAGTTGTGAGTACACCCTGAGGTTGTTTTCTCTGGAGTCCTTATTTATTCCCCAGAGACTGACACACATGCTGCCAGCTCTGTGTGCTTTTGGGGCATGGAAAATGAGAATGGGAGCTCTTCTGTCCTCATCTGCAGAGGTGCCAGATGCACACCCAGAACACACCCAAGAGCTGCACTTCCACTGCTCTTCAGATAAATTTTGTCACTCTTGAGGCACCACTGAAGCACCTTTGCTTTGCTCCTCTAAATTAATCCTCAGTGAGCCTGAAGCTGTTGCTCCTGTCAGGAGCCAGGCAGCTCATCAGGGACTCATCTCTGTGTTCGTGTTACAAAGGGGAAGGATCACCCCAACAAAAAAAAAAAAAAAAAGAAAAAGTGGAGATCACTGTGCTTTTTATGAGTTCAGTCAGACTCCAAGCACTGGCTGGTGAACACGGTTCCCCCAGCTCAAACCCCAGAGGGAAAAGCCTTGAGAAATGCACTTGTATCATGGGAATATGGAATGTTTTGGGTCAGAAGGGACCTTAAAGCCCATCCAGTGCCACCCCTGCCATGGCAGGGACACCTTCCACTGTCCCAGGGTGCTCCAACCCCAATGTCCAACCTGGCCTTGGACACTGCCAGGGATCCAGGGGCAGCCACAGCTGCTCTGGGCACCCTGTGCCAGGGCTTCATCCCCCTCAGAGAAAGATTTTTTCCCAATATCCAATCTAAACTCACTTAAAGGTTGAAGTTATTTTAACTCTTTTTAAGCAGACTGGTTCCCTAACACTTAGGTCCTCACCTGGCTGGAGCTCTGAGCTGAGACCTGCACTGCTGCTCAGCCCTGGGACCAGGCAGAGGGTGGAAGGGTGTCCTGGCTCCAGGGCTGGCAATATTCCAGCCTGTTTAACCGGACAATTTGTTGCAGCTGATGTTCTTTCCACTGGGATTTCAGCCCATAACCAGCATTAACATTATTTTCACACATGAGGGCACTTACTCTTCTGGGCACAGGGCCAAAGTACACACTCATTTCCAGCCATTAGACCCTCCAGCCAGGCTCTAGGAATTTTTAGAATTGGTTTGGGAAGTTGACATTAGGCTTTTGTTTCTCTCTCTCTTTCTTTTTTTTAAGGATTGTGTATTATAATTATAAATGGTAGAAGAAAAAAAATAAATTCTTCCTGTTCAAGAGAGTGGAAATTAAGGAATGCTCCAACTCAGTTGTTTCTAATGAAATGAAGTGGAGAAAATGCAATCTGCAACTTTTTATTCCACACTCTCCCACTTATAATTAACTGCCCCAGCTTGCTGAGGCCCAAACGGGCACTTCTGGAATTCTTTGTGTATTTCTACAAAGCATATTTCATGCTCAATTGAACAGATTTGAATACACTTGCTCCAAGTTCCTGTCAAATTTAATTTACCATCATATTTGAGAATAAAGTTTACTTGCAAACCTGGAGAAGTCTTTTAATAATTGCTTCAAATTATCCTAGATGTGCTGTTGTGGGATGGATTAGTTATCTGTTTAGTAACTTTTTAAGTTCCAACGGTACCCAGAGGAAACCAGGATTTATGAGGCAGCAGACTGAGGTCTGGGGGAGATGTTCTGGAGGAGATGACAGAGGAAGAAGAGTTCTGTGAAATTTGAAAAGCAATCAATAGAGAATCAATGCAGACACAACTGGCAGGTTCAGCTTGAAGCAAGGGAACACACTTCAGGACCAGAGGAAATGTTGCAGAGATTGAAGTGGTAGTGAAGAAAAACAACAACAATAGGGGGAAAAATAAAAAGAAAAACTTTAAAAGAAAATCATAAAATGCCAGTGTAACATTAGATTTTAAAGAGCTTTGTTTTCTGTAGCTGAAGAGAACACAACCCTCTGGAGAGAATTAATGTCAATACCTGACATTGAGGCAGTGCCAAATCCACGTCTCAGGGAAGAAGGTTCTTTTCCTCTTCTCTGCTCTGCTATAAAAAAATAAATCCTTGCAAATTGATTCTTTTCACAAGACATTTTCTGCAGTCACTGATAAATCAGAGTTATCACCTGACTCTGGCTCACATGATCAAAACTCTGGCTGGTGCAGACTCATCAAGGAGTGAATGGGTGATCACTCACAACACAAATTACATGGTCTTTTGAAACAATCCCTTTGTGTGCACACACACTCTGCACACAGAAACAAGAATTTAAAAAATAGTACAAGTAAGATAACCTTTGAAGCTAGCAGAAATAATGTAATCTAAAATAAAATTGGTTTGTGATCCAAATTCTTTCACCAAATGGAATCCAGGGGAACAAATACAACACATGACTTCCATCAGCACTCACTACAATCACTCCTCTGTATCTTTCTCCATCCCTTCTCTTTGAATTGTCTTGATTTCTAATACTTTAATTATTTAAATCAGCTTTTCTATACCTGTTGTACTTGGTTATCTATTTCTTCACTAACCCCAGAACTTCCTCTAAGAGAGGCTTCCAGGAAGTTCAGGATGCAGAGGGAAGGTGCAGCATCACTTGTGGTGCTTCACAGCTTTTCCTTCATGCTGACCCTCATTCTGAGGATTTTGACCACCAGCTGAATGGTCCAAATCATAGGCAATGAGTGACTCTGCAAAAACAGCTGTAGCTTGCAAATATTCCAAGAAATTCACAGCAAATTGCAAAGAAATGTTCTTCAAAATAATAATTTAGGACTCGTTGCATAAGTCATTTTTCTAGAATTAAATTAAATTTAACAAAGCAGTGCCAGTTGAATTTTTTTCCATCTACCAAGCCACTGGAAGAATTTCCACATCATTGCCTTGTCTAAACCTGGGGACATGGAGGTGGAAAACAGCTGAGAATAGAGAAAAAAAAACAGCCAGGAGTAACACAGACAATAGATATTAAACCCCAAATATTACCTCGGTGCTATTTTGGAATGCATGGTGGCCACCAAGGTGCCAGTGTGTGGCTGGAAGGCTGGGACAGCCTCATCTGTGTACATCCCTCCATTCTGCCTGTGGTTCAGGCTGACTATGTCAGTCATCACCACCAAGCCAGTTTCCTAGACAATGAAAAATCAACACCACAAAACAAAAACCAGCAAGGAAAAAAAGAAATAAATAAAAAGAATTAAAGAAAAATAATTATATGTGCACTGATCTTGTTTTAATAGGATCCCCCAATCCTATTTCCACATTTACAAGGGAAATCACAATTGAATCTTGAGGGTTTTTTTAAAGCTTTGTATAAAAATGACTGTTAATTTGAAGGTGTGAGGAAGCTGCCAGCTCTGTCCCCTAAATGCTCTCATTCATTAGAGACAGCAGCTCCCAGCACCGTGGGAGAGTGAGCTTTGTTCTCTGCACACACCCCCAGCTCTTGCACACCAGGTGTGCAGCCCCTGCACCCACACCAGCTCCCCAAAAATGAACCTTTGCCCAAGAGTTTACTGCTCTCAGTAAGGACAAAAAAAGCTGCATCAGAGAAAAACTCCCTCAGACCCCAGTGAGAGAAGCAGCAGTGGACAAAAATGGGGATTTAGAGTTTGTAATTGAGAGATTGAGGCACTGGGGGAATGTGTGAAAGCCTCTGGGGTTTAAGGCAACATAATAAAATAATTTAGCTAAAATCAGAGGAAGGAAAAGAATGAAGAGATGAGGGACATGTAGGAAGCAAGGATCATCATAATCAGCAGTTCTGTGGATTAAAAACATCAGACACTGGTTCACAGCATTTCAGAGGAGCAATAGGAGAAGATGCTGCAAAGAATATCAAACATTTACAGCTCAGCCTTTCAGGTGGCATCTCCTTGTCTCAGGGAGCAGAGGTTACACCTGCAGAGTAAAGAAGGGACGTGAGCAGAGCCTGAAAGGGTGGATGGACTCCACTGTACAAATGTAGGAAGGAAGAAAGGGGCAAACAAACAGAACTTCTCAAATAGATCAGGGAACCCCCATTTTAAACCAAAGCAAAAAGCTCATGGAAATAGCAGTGTCTTAGGAACTACAAATGACTTTTTCAGCTCAAAAGGCTGCACTGTTAGTATGCAAAGCAATGAAGAAATTAATTAGTGTATGAGTACATTTTAAAAAAAAACAATTTGTTTTAAATGCTTAACTTGCAACTTGATTCAAATGCACAGCACAGATCAAAGGAAATCAGATTTTTAAAATCTGGGCAGGTTTAACTATGGAAACACACCAAGTAACTATAAATATATAGCATTTTAGTAGTAACCTGATCAAGGATATAAAGGTCTTTCATGCAGATGGCAACAGAAGCTGGGAGAGCCAGAGCAGGAAAGAAATTGAAATTATTTTCAAAGGACAGGCCAAAAGGCTCCAAGGAAAGATTCACATTCCACCTTGCTTCTCTGTTGGAGTGGTGTAGAAGAGATCTAAGCTTGATCTAAGAGATCAAGCTCACCCATGCCTGGAGGAACCTTCTGGTCCCTGTCTGGTTCTCCAGAGCATCAGCATGAATTCCTTCACCCAGCAGGATAACTGGCCCTCCCAAAACTGGCCAAAATCAAACCACGTTTCTCAAAAATCTTTGCTAGAACAGCACACTCTGCTCTCAAAAATTACTTTTCATCCCACCCACCCCTGGAGAAACAGCAATGATGTGGGGAAAACCCCTGGCTATGGAGCTGACAATGCCCCTGCAAAGAGGGAAGCACAGAAGGGAGCCTGCAGAGGGGAGGGAGGAGGTTCTTCCTACTGTAAAGGCGAAGCGAGCGTCCTTGGTGATGTCCCAGTGCCAGGGGAACACTGAGGACCTGCGGCGTCTCCGTGAGGACATGCCTGGCCACCAGAAGTGCCCTTCTTCCTTTGGGGCTCCAAAAGCATCAGACACATCGTACTCTGCAAGCTCCTGGAACACCTGCAGGGAAAGGGCACAGCCTGCTGCCCTTGGCTGCTTCCTCCAGGAGGGTGAGGAGTGAGAAAACTTCACTTCCACAGGAGGGAGGGAAGGACATCGGTGCTTAAAGCTGCCTGACCTGGCTGGCTGTGAGCTGGAAGCCTGGCTTGAGCAGGTACACACTCTTGTCCACTGTGGCCATGCAGACACAGCTTCCTTTTGCAGCTCTCACCTTGATGTTCACAACATCACCAGGTCTGGTCTCGTTGGCCGAGAGCGCCACGGAAACCTGGGAAGGAAAATGCCATCAAATCCCACAATTATCCCAAAAATCAAAGAGCAATGAGACAGCAGTCCTTGCTGTCCAGTACCTGGTTCTCAAAGGAGGAGCTGACAGAAAACTGCAGGCTGTCTGTGACCCCCTCTCCGTTCTCCCTGACGTAGAACACGAGGAGCCGACCCAGGGGAGCCATGGAGTGAAGGACCCAGAACCTCAGGAAGGTCACACACACCTCAACCTCTGCTGCAGACGTGCTGGGAGGTGCTGAAACAGGAATTGTGGAGAAAAATAGCTTTATTTATTCCTGTCACCCCCTTCCTGCCCGCTCCTTATGCTGACAAGCACAGAACTGTCCATTCAGGACTTGCATTCTGCCCTTGTTCCTGTTGCACACCTTCTTGAGTTCAGAATATTTTCCCTTTTCCTCCTCTTTGTGGAAGGTAATTAGCACTCAGAATTTAATGAGCAGCATAGTGAAGGTGAGTAGGGAAGGACTACTCAGTGTTTTTCCAGTCAAGAAATCAAGAAAACACACAATTAAGTTATTAAGCTGTTGAAAATAAACAGAAAACATTTGGAGAATGCTGATGAGAGAAAAGGAATAAGTTTGAAAAAGGATTAGGCTGTTTATAGAGCAGAGAATCACCGGAGCTGTTAAATAGAATCACACAATGGTTTAGGTTGAAGGGACCTTTAGAGATCCTCTGCTTCCAGCCCCCTGCAGTGGACAAGGATGCCTTTCAGCAGACCAGGTTGCCCAAAGTTCCACACAACCTGGCCTTGAGCTCTTCCAATGGCAGAGCAACAACAAAGCCCCTGAGCAAACTGTAAATGCAACAGCTCAGAACAAACCTTCAGTGCAGAAAATCATCACAAATCCTAAATTACTGATTGCCAGAAGCTAGGTGGGTACATGGAGGGAGGTTCCTGTTACCCTTTCCCCAGCTCCCAAAGTGGTTACCAGGACAGCCAGACTTTTCCTTTGGCAGCTGTTACATCCATCTTTCCAATCCCACCATTTTTCACCCCCTGCTCCCCAAATCCACCAGATTTGTGTATTTCTGTTACTCCTTGTACAAACCAGGAGTCCACATCTCATTTCCCTTCCCCCTGTGGGCTGTGTGATCTCCTTTATCAGTCCATTTAATTTCCTCTTTCCATCTAACATCCTCTTCTCAGTTTAAGCTCAACCAATTTAACCAACTGCCCCACCCATGTCCTTCACTCCCTTGCTGCTCCACTCCAAGCAAATATTAGAGTTTTTTTTAACCGAGAAAGACTGCAGAAAGACCAAAGAAAACTTTCCAAGAGTTACCCCCTCTTGGAGAATTTTTTTACATGACTGAGGGCAATGGATTTCACTATTTTTCTCACACAAAATTACCTATATTCTTTAAGGAGCATCACATTAACAAAAAAGATTGTTTTTTGCTGAAAATAGGAGCTAGTTGCATTTTTGGTGCTGGTACCTGTTCCTGGGAAGTGTGTGAGGTCGATGTTCTTCCCAAAGGGTGTGGTGGCTCTTTTGCTCCTCTGCTGGGTGACGTTGCTGGGCTGCAGCCCTGACAGGACAATGTTCCCTCGGGAAGCCACTTCATAATGCAGAGTGAAGTTGCAAGGACATGTGGACTTCACTGCAATCCAGGCCTCCTCTCCCACCTGCAGGACAGAAAAGCCAAAGATCTGCTCTGTATTGAGCTTTTGGGTGATAAAGCACAGAAACCTGCTTGGGTTCCAGGCCACAGGAGGTGTGAGCCCTCTTCTCACAAATGGATGCATTGAAAAGTTTATTATTACATTAGCACTGTTCTCAGGGACTTGCTCCACCATAAAAAGGGGCCTGTGTTCAGCTCTCCACTCGCTGCAAATCTACAGGAAAATGAGCTGGGGGTTGTATGCATTAATGAAACAATAAAGGAATCTCTGGAATCCTGAAAGTTAAGCCTTTTGGCACAGAGCAGCTGTCAGAATTGGTTGAATTTTAGACACCCCTTCAGTAGCCCAGCCCAAGAAAGGAAAGAGTTGAGTTGGGGGTGGGAAGAGAAATGTGTTTGATAGTCTTTGCAGTTTAATAGTGATTACATTCATCTGGCAAATACCAATTCAAACATAACCATGAAATGACTGGGAAGAGATCTGAGGGAAAATGCTTTCAAATTATACTAAGTCTTGATAACAATTTGTAAGTTGGGCACTCAGGGAGGTGTCAAACACACAAATAAATGAGAAAAAAAGCTTCTTTTTTTTTTGTCTGGGTAACTCATCTGATGCCTGCAACAGGCTCCAGAGCAGCACACCTGGGCACTGAAACTCTGCACCCAGAGGGGCTCACTGAGTACTGAACACCCCCAAGACAAAATCCCCCACATCCCAACAGAACAGACATCAGTCATGGGATTAGCACTGGTGGTGTCTGGCTGAGTAATAATCACTATGTGGAGCAACAGACTTTCCTAGGAACACAAACTCCTTCCCTTTGGGATCTGAGGAGTGGCTGACACTTGTGCTCAGTAGGATTCCTTCAGCACCTTCCCTTCCTCACCCTCCTGCCATTTAAAGCAGAGCAGTTCCCAAATAAAACCATTCAGACTTGACAGAAAATCCCAAAGAAAAATTTTGAAAAACCTCTCTTTTTTCAGCTCCAAGTGTTCTCCCTGCAGAATGCACACATGGAACAAACCAAAAGGGCAGAACTGGAATACAAGGAGCTGCTGGTGGTTAAATACAGTGAGAATGCCACAGAGTCCAAGAGGTGCCTCGTGACATCAAATATTTGAAGTATTAAGAATTCCCCAGTGCAAATGATGAAACAATTCATTAAAAAATGAATGTAGCTAATTGGAACACCCAGTAAGAGCTGGCAATGCATGGAAACAGTTCCCACATGAGCTGGTCATCCAGCTCCAAGCTTTCCCACAGAAGAATTAGTTCTAATCAGGTTATAATAAGAACAATGTGTCCAGATTAGCAGTGTATAATCCCCTTTCCATACCTCAGGAAACTTGTAAAAGATTAATTAGCCATTAAACTTCCGTGAAACGTAATGAGAAAAAAAATGCTCTTATTTGGATACAAAGAGTCTGAAACCAACCTGACAAACCTGCTGATAACAAATCTCAGTGTTTTTATTGCCAAAAACCACTTTTCTTCCCACTGAGCAATTTCTCATTGCTCATTTCTCATTGGGTAAGAAGAAATCCTGAACAACTCTCAGGAAACATTATGCAACAGGGATCATGGTTAAATCAGATCTTTTCTCTAGGAGAGAAATCACAACTTTTATAGGGCAGGATTACATTTCTAGAGAGGCTCCTTCAAAACCTACCAAGGAAGACAAGGCAATCATGTTCATAGTCCAATAACTGGAAGATTGAACAGATCCAGTTGAGATTTAAACTGGAAGTTCCAGTGAGACTACACAGCCTTAATTTTGGTCTTTAGTAATTTCAGCCACTCCCACTAACTTCACTTCCAATCATTTCCAGCAAATAATCCATGTCTGAGCCTTACTGGAGGCACACAGAACACACATTCAAACAAAACTGAGGTGTTTCCCTGCCTGCACTCACCCCCTCTCTGAACAGGAATGGTTGGAAACAAGGTGCTGCACAGGGCACCAAGGGAGCTTTGCTTAGCACCTTGTGTAGCCCACATTCAACAATTATTTGGTGGCTCAAGTGCAGCTCCTTCATCCTTTGTGGTGCAAAGGATCCCAGAATCAGGAAGGTCCAGAAATATTTAACTAGAAAAAAAGCACTTTAAGACAAGCAATGCAGTGGTTTCCATGATGGAATGTGAAGCCAACATACCTGGAAAGGTTTATCTGGTGCCTGGAGCTGGATGTGACACTTGCTGGGTGAATACCAGCTGCTGATGGACAAGTAGTTGGGCAGATATTGATCCCCAGAGGGTTTCCCATCAATTGCTGTCACTTTGGTCTTTAAAAAAAAAAAAATTATATCAGAATATTATGCATAGAAAGCTCCTTTTGTTCTTTCTTAATCTCTCTTCTCCCATTTTATACCTTCCACCTTTCATCTCTTGACATCTTTACTGCCCAAATATTGGACCCCTACTACCACATGAAGCTGTATTTGGAGAAGCATCTTCTCCTGGTGATTATCAACACCAGTTCTCTCAGCAGCAAGAAACATGCCAGTGTTTGCTGTGTTGAAACCCAGAAGCTGAAGCTAAAAGGCACTGATTTCCTGTTTGTAGCACTGATTTATAAAGTGCAGGTTTGACAAGATTAGTTACTTTAAAGCCTGCTAATCCTATAAGGAGCTTTTACCCACCTCCAGCCAGACATATTGGGCAGCTGTGGGGATGGAGGGGATTTCAAACTCCACCAGACCATTCCTTGAGACCAGTTCACTTGTGTAAACATTGTCCTTCGGTGTGAGCTCAGCTTTAATTCGGATGGTGACTCTGTCAGCTGGACTTCCATCGGGGTAAGTGACTTCTACCTGCACAGTGGGGCATTTATAGAACAATTTCCTTTAAATTATCAGCAATTCTAGTCAATGACAGGTGGGGAAAATCACTGGGATCAAGTCAGTACAACTTGAAATCAGCCACATGTCCATGGCTCTACTTTTAACCTCACCTTGCCTTTGTAAGGCAGCCCAGGTTTGAATTGTTTTCTGGTGTCCTTGGAGTACTTGATATCAATCAGCTGCTTCTGGACAGGTGTGGAGTCATCAAAAGTCACCTGCTTGCTGCCATCAGAGCTGATCACCGTGGCCCAGATGTTGACTGTGCCTCGGAAGTGCTCGGGGACATCAGCTGGCATCATGTCTTTGACACACACATCAAACACAGCAGAGCCATCGATCTGGGATGTGGGGGAGCAGAAAGGGAAGGTGCATTTCACACCCAGACACCAAACCTAAAGCACAGGCACCTGCTGGGAGTTTGCAGCAGGGTTTTGGAAGGATTAGGATTGGAGGGAATTAATTGGGGAAGGGAAGGAAGGAGGGAGGGAAGAAGGCAGTTTCATTTTCCTTCCTTACCCATGGGCTGGACTAACTCTGTCACCTCAGTCTCCTGCTCTCCTCACCCCCACATGAGCTTAAAACAGATTAAAACGATGCCAACAAATTCTCATCCCACCAAATCCCAGAATATCCTGAGCTGGGAGGGACCCTCAGGGATGATCAGTGCAGTCCCTGTCCCTGCACAGACCCCCCAACAATCCCACCCTGAGCATCCCTGAGAGCGGTGTCCAAACGCTCCTGGAGCTCTGGCAGCCTTGGGGCCGGGACCATTCCCTGGGGAGCCTGGGCAGTGCCCAGCACCCTCTGGGAAAAGAGCCTCTTCCTAATATCTAAAATCATAAACATACCATGTAAAAATAAGCAATATTTTTATTATGCTGGCCCCAGTTATAATATTTACTCCTTCATTTTCTGATCTCCCATCAGCAACAAAACAGAGCTGTGGGATAAATGTTGAAGGAGACAGATCAGGTATTTTATCACAGGTGAGTCCATGGTCTCTAACCTGGGTGGTCTTGAGGACAGGGTGTCCCACTTCATGTCTGTAGTACCCAACACCATTTATTGTCATATTGACAATTAACTTCCCTGTCACTGGTTTTCCAAATGTGTATCTGAAATGCAAAGAAGATCATTAACAACTTCCAGCTGGTTTCTGTTCTTCTGGTTGTATAAAGACAATTACCATGTTACCTGCACATCTAGAACAGTACCACAGGAAGTTTTCCAGATTATTATTTTTACCATGTTTTTGAAGGCTCTTACATCAGAAGGCTTCTGATGATGATTAGAAATCATCTGAAAAGTCTGCAGCAGGAAGCTCCAGTGATTGCACTGCAATCCACAGCAATGAAACCTGGTTTGGGACACGTTCCTACCTGGCATGGACAGTTCCTTTTTCACACAGCGAAAGGTCACGAATGTAGCGAGGGGGGTCGATCAGCAACTCAAACTTTGGCAACACTACAATGAAAAGAAACAGAGCAGAATCTTTTCTCACTGCCCAGGTTATAGCAAGAGCCCCCACAGCTCTGACAGGACTCTGGTTCTGATTTTCCAGGGTAACACCCAGTAGAGGGTCAATCAACAACAGCAGCAAACCAAAACCACCTTGGCAAGGTAACCTGAGCACAGCTCAGTTAGCAGTGTCTGCATCCCTGAAATACATGGCTCTGAAGAATTTTTCCTCATGGTATTTTAAATGCAGTATTTCAGGTGTTTCATCTCAAATGAAAGCATTTCACAGTGCTCTGTTCTTCCAAATGCACCTGGGTTAGGGCCAACTCACCGTATTTCTGCACCTCAAAGGATTTGTTGTAAGTGTGCCCCTGCATCTCAGCAAAGATGAGCCACTCCCCAAACACTGGCTGATCAGACAGAGGAAAAGTCATATTGACAATGCCTGAAAAAGGAAACAACACTCTGAACTCTGTCACTCTCCAGCCCTTGCCAAGCCTTACTGAACACCACTCAGTGGAAACAAAAGCAAAGGCAAATTACAGTACACAGAGGAGAAAATAAATAATCTGGAACTCACCACAACAAAATGGCTTCAAGTTATTCCATTCTATCATCCGAGACCCCCGAGGATCCTGCAGGGTGGTTTAGGGAGGAGAAACATGCCAGTGAAAATGAGTATCACTCATACATCTAACTCAGTTTGCAACAAAGAACTTCCTTTTGTAATATACACACCTCACTAAAGCTCAAATGTAACCAATACCTGTCAAAAATGTCCCAAAAGTACCTTACCAGGGGTATTTGCTTTCTGGAATTATTTGAGAGCTCTGCTCCTGTGAGCAATGCACCCAAGTGAACACTGACAAGCAGCAGATCTTTCCCCTGTCTTAAGACACCAGTCCTGAATGGGATGGACTGACCCCTGGAGATACTTTATTCCCAAAAGGGAGCTGTACAACCAGGAAGACAAATTTTAGCTGACAAACTCAGATGAAATGAATCCTGCTGGTTTTGTCAGCATTAAATCTTCAACAAGAGTGAATTCTTCTGCTTTCTGACAGGTGGTTTAAAAAAATAAGAAAAAAAGTAAAAATAAGACCAAACACAGAAGGAACCTCTCATTCACCTCATAAGGAAGAAGACAGGAGAACCCTTTCCTTTCCATGAACTTTGCTGTCCACTATCTCTGTTTGGGTGAGAGATGAGGGTGGCCCTGCTCTGTCAGGATAGGAGTGGGTGAGCATTGAAAAGAAGGGAGAGGAAGTGGGGCTGTCACAGTTCTAAATCCCAGTGAACCAAGGCAATTCTTCTCAGGCTGAAAAATGGGAATGGGTTTCTGAAACTGAAGTAGGAAACAAGGATATTTGCTGGTGATAGCAAAAACAACAAGGTACAGAGACCAGATAAAGACATAGTGATAGAGAATTGCATAGGTTAGGGCTGGGAATGGCCATAAAGGACAGGAAAAGCACAAATTTGTTCCTTCAAAGGCTACACAGACCTTGTACCTCTACAGGACACATGCTAGATGGACACACAGATACTCACCACCACATAAGCTTCAATCTGAAAGAAAAAAGAACAGTAAAAGGCTTTATGAAACAACTTCTCTGCTTTTCGTGAAGTGTTGAGTCGACATAAGCAAGGTGTGAGACCCAAAATGACAGAGTTTGAACATCTCTTCTTTGCTAAGAGTAGCCTGAGAAATATACATTTAATTCAGACATTAACTGGAAAAGTGATAATTTACACATCTGTGCACTACCTAAATAGGGGGCAAGTCTCTGAAAAATTCTTGTCTCTGCTCTGGCAGAGCTGCTTCCTATTTGCCAGCACTCCAAAAGTTTGTATTCTCCTCTAATAGGAATATGACCAAGTGAAAAAAGCTAAATTACAAATAAAACAAACTATCACAAGCTAATAGGTTTAAAATCCAGTTCTGTTTCTGCATAAGTGTGAATTTGAATAAAATGCAGGCTACCAAGTATTCCATCATACTGCACAGTGTGAAAGAAAACAGTTTTCTTTACCCTGTCGTTGACTGGCCTCAGGTCAGAAGTCACCATAAAAAGGTTTATCAACACTAAAAAAAGAAAAGAGGGAATTTATCAGTCATAGAGCTGAGACTGAACAGAAGAGCTCATCCTAAAACTAGCCTTGAAAGCAGCCCTAGCATCTGGCAAATTGTCCAAGATGACTTTACCTTTCTGCTTGGGTTTGTAGACAGGTTTGTCAGTCTGGATGAACACCGAGGAGCCCTTGCTGTCAATGGTGACTGTGGTGTAGTTGTGGAAAATGTACCCTTCCTCTGCCAGGTGCCTGTTGCCCCAAACCTTCAGGTGTGCTTGTCCACGAAGCCCTGAAGGCACCTGAAAAACAAACCAGGAGGTGAGGAACACACAGAAAAGCCTTTGAGCTTTTGGGGAATGTAATTGACACTGAGGTGAGCAAGAAGAGCCCCCAGCTGCGTTTTGGTGTAAACCTGTGTTAGTAGTGAAAAGAAAATTTAGGACATACTATATTTTCTAGAATATGTAAACTTCAAAAGAGGTAAATTCATACTGAAAACATGCCAGGAGATGCTCTTCTGCCCTTTATCACTCAAGCAAAGTGATGATTGATCCATGATCTACGTGTGCAGCCTCCCAGTACAGCAGGTGTGTTACATGGGGAAATAAACCCACAGCTCTGCCAACAGAGGGAAAAACCCCAAGGACCAACACAAAAAAGTCTCCCCCAAAAAAGTGCACGCATGTACATCTTCAACCAGTTGCTCAGAGAAACAAGTACTTTAAAATTACTTCAGATTAAAAGTGACACAGTAAAAAATCTGATACCATTCCAGATGCAGATCACAACTGAATATTTTGTTCCACCACTCATCCCAAAGATGACAAACCCAAATTAAGTCCTAGGTTAAGAAACCCAACACTTTCAAGGTCTTGTTCTTCCAGCCCAGCTCATTTTCCCAACATTTGAAGTCATAACTCCCACATAGAATTCTGTACTGCCATTCTTATAAAATAACCCCAACACAGAAATTTATGTAGAGCCATGAGCCACTGATTTTCTTTAGCGGGGTAAGGGCCCGGCAGGTGAGCTGTGATGGGCTGAGCTTTGTTGTTTTTACTCTCAACTTTTCCTCTGGGTGAAGGCTGTGTCCTCCTCAGTGTGTGCCCAGAATGTGACATTTATTTGTGCCAGAGAGCAATGCTTGATGTGGCTGAGGGAAGGTCCCTTACACATTCACTAAAAACATTTAAAAATAATTGGCACTCACCTTCAGCTTAATTGTTCCTTTATCTAAAATATGAGAGAGAGAGAGAGCAAGAGTTATTCTCAAGGTAAGGCACCAAGATTTTAGATATTTGCAGTTGAGTGAAGGAAGACCCCACACCACAGAGCTGTATCCCTTTGCATGATTTGTATCCCTGCAGCATCCCTTTGTTATGATTTCACCTGAAGTAATTTTCCTGCACTATGTAAAACAGTCTGCAGGGTAAGTCAGACCCAGCAGAGTTCTCCAAAATAAACCTGGTCCATATTTATTTACAACTTTTGCCCATCATAAGCTGCAAAGTTCTCTGTGATTGGAAAGCACCCCCAAGGTTGAGGTTCCAGCACAGGGCAGCCTGTGCCTACAGAAGTGTTTTGCTCTAAAAAGGACCTGGCCTCTTTTGGGACTTAAAAAATTCTCAAAACCAACATTCATGGGATCTGCTTGGATTGCTGGGCACAGCCATACCCAGGAGTTCTCTGGAGCATTTGCTCTCCACATGTGTCAGCATCACTCCCTTTGAATTGCTTTGCAATTGTCAGCCACTTTCAAAGACATCAAGGGGAGGACACAACCAGAGACAATCTGTTCCAAGAAACTGAATGGCTTTCATAAAACTCCCAGTTTTAACATACAGGAGAGTTAAAGAGTCTGATTGCCATGACTGCACTACAGCTTCCACCACTGCTGACAGTGCTACAACAGGGCTGCTGGATTTCACTTTCACCAGTATAAATTCACTCAGTGTTAAGTTGGATATTATCAAATCACATTGCTTTTACTCACAGGACAGAGGTATCTGGCTTGGATTTTAAAGACTTATCTAACTACACAAACATTACCACCTCTCTCAGCAATACCCAGTCCTGACAATGGAGAGATTGTGTTCCCAGCACTCATTTTGCAGAGAAGAAATTAATGATGATGTAGATGCTATATTTTTCTTTAAAATAAACCTTATTCCTCATATAGCCCCCACTGATAAATATTCAGGCATCAAAAGGAAGTATAATCACTATAAAACTCTGGAGTATCAGTTATATTGGGTCTCTGTATGTCTTGGTGTTCCAAAGTTCTCAGCCTTACATGTTTGAGATCACACACATCAAAACCACTTTAGCACAATCAACTGAGAAAATGCAACAGTAGCAAATCAATTAGTTTGATTCCATTATCATCTAAAGCAATTCTTTAGTAGATATCAACGTGCTCCCACAGCATCTCCACTCCTAAACCAGCTGTCAGGTTCAGAGCCCCAGGAGCTCACCCAGGACTGTTCCGTGGCTCCGTGACACCGTCTCTCCTTTGACCACCAGCTGGATCTGCACTGTGGTCTCCTTGACAGAGTTGAAGATGGTCACACTTATGGCTTCCTCCACCCCAGAGCGGAAAACAGAAGGTGCTGCAATCAAATAACCCCTGAGGAGCACAATTGGAAGTGGTCAGTCAAAACACAGCCACAAGAGCTACCTAACCACAATGTTACCTTCATTTGGGAGACAAGTTTTGTGCAGCAAAAAGAAAAGAACAAATACTCTGTAATGTATTTGCCCCTGTAGGGTCACATTTGTTGTCACCAGCAGTCTAATATGTGTAAATGAACAAATAGAGCCTAAGTGGCTACAAAGGGCTCACAGACCCTTAGGAGTTAAATAAAACTAGTAATATATCAATGCTTATTGCATCTATAATAGTAAATACATTCATTTATCTACTACATGTGACAAACTAAACATACAACCAGCTAATCATAAAAGAGCTAAAGTTCATGAAGGAGTAAGGAGGTACCTGAACCTCTTTAAAACATAGAGCTTTATAGCCAATGCTTTCTTTGAAACAACTTAGATATTTTTTGACTCAATCATATGGCTCCATTTTCACAGTTCAGCTTCATATAGGAGGAGTGAAGGGATTCAGAGCTGATTTTTGGAGCTTTCTGAATGTCAGACTCAATGCACAGAACACACCTGAACTTGCAGTTTTATACAGGAGCAGCCCAGAAACTGCAGCTACAAAACTGGGCTCGAGTTCCCAGCTCTACTACCACATTCTTGTTCAAACAATTAGATCCTGCCAGTTTACAAAAGGCATTATTTTTCGAAGGCACACAGAGAGCTTTAAAGCCACCCAAAACGACCTCCCATAGATGCTGCAATGTGAGAGTTTCTGAATGGAATCTGCACCACTCCTCTGTGAATGGCACCATGCCATGAACTTGTCAGCTAAAAGCATTGCAGGCTCTGAGCTCCTCGATGCACTGGGCTGGAAGCAACACATCTATATTCTCTTCATGACACACCTTTCTGGGTTTTTTTCCCTACCCAAAAGGATTTTTTTTTAATGTGAGGCAATTCCTCAGATGCCTTTTCAAGCCAAATTTCTCAGCCCATTCCTTTCTACAGTCCCATGAGCCACGTTACTTTAGCTCATGATTAATTATCACTTTGGGATGAGGATGATGGTGTTTTACAGCCCCCAAGTAATCTTTTATCAAATTCCAAGCCCATGTTCCTCTCTCAGCAGGCCCCATTGCCATGGAGATCCCATTACCCCCAAAGGAAGTTCAGAACTCTGTGGCATTTGAGTTAAATTGCACGGGGTACTTGCAGATTCAAAACCTTATGGCTGCCAGGTTTGAAAATTCATCAGAATGGTAATAAATAACAATAAAAAGTTACTACTGAGCCTGCAAATCCTTGGTAAGAGAGATAGACAATTTAGCTGCAGAGGGAGAAAGAGTACCAGCTGCATTCAGGATGAAATGATCAGATTTAAACTGTCACAAGCCCAGCACTGCAGTGCCATATGTGAAGCACATGTACTCACATTGTTCTGAATTGTTGAAACTCTTTCTGAAGCATCAATCCCTTGATACAACTATTTAAATCACTTAATAAGTGGCATTTGAAAATTAAATATTTAACCTGGCAACCAAAGAGTTAATTTGACAGGGACTGGACAGATCCTTTAAGCACTTTTAACTCACAGCTCTGTCAGGTTACACCAAAACTTGGCAGGATATGAAATATTTTCTTGTAAGCAAGTGAGAATAAGTTCTCCATGGCACTCAGTTAATGCAGCTATTCACGATGCTGACGGGCTATAATAACCCAGGGATAAAGAACAAAGCAAACCTTAATCAAAATTGACCTAAACACACTGGAAAAGAGCTGCAGATCCAGTTTCTAAAAGTCAGAGAACTTTCCCCGCACTTTCTCCCCGGCTGATCTTCCCCACAAAAAAAAAAAAAAAAAAAAAAAAAAAAAAAAAAAAAAAAAAAAATCTTCACACGCTGCTCAGGAGCGCCCAACGCTACCTTCAACCACCCCCAGCACCGCAGCAGCCGGATTCCTTAAATAATTGCTAGCAGATAAAAGCTCTGCGGCCGCTGTCCGGACAGCTGGGGGCAGGTATGGCACGGGAGCTTTCTCCTCTCTCCGCACTTGGGACCGGCGGGGACACCCGGGGAGCGCCGCGCTCCATCCGCGACCCCCGTGGGCTTTGTTCCGCGGAACCCCCCGGAGCCGTGGCCGGGCACAGCCGGTTCTCCCTGCCCGGGGATGCTGCCGCGGAGCCCCCGGTACTTACTGGCGCTGGCGGGGCT
>VWZS01007399.1:599425-614548 GCA_013397075.1 Rhabdornis inornatus | reverse complement strand
GGCTGCAGAGGGCGAGCAGCAGGACCAGCAGCAGCAGCGCCCGGGCGCGGCGGGGCTCGCAGCCGGACATGGTGCCGGGGAGCCCGGGCACGGCGCTCGGCGCGGGCAGCAGGAGCCTTTTGTTCCCGGCGAGCGCAGCCCGAGGCTCCGCCNTCTTTGTCTGCGGCTCCCCGCCCGCTCCTGACAGCGCTCACCGGGGAGGGGTCGAGGGGAAGGGGCCGCGCCCCGCCCGCAGCCCCGCCCGGCCCCAGGTGCGCTGAGCCCGGCCCCGCCGGCCCCCGGCCGCTCCTCACCTCCGCCCGCCCCTGCTCGCCTTCCCCGGGAGCGCTGCTTGAGCTCCTCGCCTTCCTCCTGAGCCCCACGGATGGGAGAGGTGCGAGAGCCAATGTCCCGCGGAACGGGACCCGGGCACGGCACCCCCGGCACGGCCCAGCCCCGGTAACTCAGCCTCAGGGACTCCACGGAGCGCTGCCAGGGAACTGCTTTCCAACCCAAAACCAGCGCCAGCACTGATGCTCCTCCATCCTCCTCGCTCCCTAGGCCCTAATCTGATCCTCTCCATCCCTCTGTGCCGCGGTTCCAGGGCACTGGGACAGGAGAGGGAGCTCTCACTGCGCCAGCCTGAGCAGAGCTTCAGCCCAAGAGCGGAGCTCACACCGGGAGCAACCCGGGAAAAGCAAACCCAAGGCGACAGCACAGCCGAGGTGACAGAACAAATGCCATCTGCCACTGCATAGAGACATCAAGGAATGATTCCTCTGATCCCTGCTGGAGAAAACCCAGGCACACCAGGATCCCAGATGTGTTTCAGAGGGGAATTCTTACCCCAGCAATAAATGAAAACCCGCAATGTAGGCAGTTTGAATAACGTTTTCCCCCCAATACACCTGGCTTACACACATAAATAGTGCTTAGATTTTTATCTTGTGTAAAACTGACAATCATTTTGATGTCTTCTCTTAAAAATAAAGTCACTAACTCAGTAGCTTTTTGATAAATTCAGATTATCTTTAATAATGGGTAACACCGTGGGATGTGGCTACATTTCCCTACATAAATCTATCCTAAACCAGCACTCTCATTTTTGTGGAGAGGCAGAACAAACCTTGAAAAAGAACAAACACTTTTTGGCAAATTAGACAGGATGAGACTCTAGGACAGGGATCACTTCCCAAGGAAATGATGAGCTAGGAACTATAAGAAGGAACTTATTAGAAAATACATTAAAGTGGAATGGTTTAGGTTTTGGTCGGTTGGTTCTTACTTTTTGTTTTTGGAGACAAACTGAACCAGGCAAAGAAAAAATCTGGTAACTCCAAATTGTTTTCCAGTTTCTTGCTATTCTCAGCTACAAACACAGAACCCTGCCTGCCCCAGTGTTTCCCCGTCTGCAGAGCAGCCATGCTGATCCCATCTCTCCTCAGGGTGACACCTCAGGGGATGTTGGGATCCTTTGATTAAAGATTAAAGGAGGCAAAATGAAAAGGAAGCACCTTTTCTGTTGCCATGGCATGGCAGAAGTCAGGTATGTTTGGGCTGAAACAGCATCATGCTTTCAAAAATATTAATTCATTAATTACCTCTACACTCAATCCACAGCTTTCTAGAGCAAACCACAAATGGCTCATTACAGACTCGTACATGAGGTCTATGGGGAATGTACCAAAAAACCCACAAAATGCCACTGAACACCCATCCTGTCAACCATAGGAAAGAGCTTTGAAAAAGCTCTGGGTAAGGGCTTTGAACAAGCAACAGGATTCAGCAATGGACTGATGAATGCAGCAAAGTGCAGTTCTAAAATGGAGCTCCATCACCTTCAGAATAAGAACAAATGTGTATTTCTACATCTCAAAAAGCACAGATAGAAATCACCCTTATGTGGAGTCCAGCCCTTTTGCATTGCTCACTCTTTTAAAGGAGAGACTTCTCCTAAACTGAAGATTTTCCATTTGATATTTACTGACTACAAGAAATCTCAGGCAATTACAGCCTCTGAAGACTGCAAACCATCTTCTAATTATGAAGGTATGTGCAATCCTGTAAATAAGGCTGGAATCAACTTGGTCTGAAAAAAAAAAAAAGGAGGCTTTAGATATAATTTCAAACTATTTACTTACTGAAATGGAATTTTCTGTGCTTGCCAAAATGAATCCCATTCAGTGTGATGCAACAGGTGTTGGAATTCCAGCAGCCGCCTGCAACCCACATCTGGTAATGGTTAGGAGTTAAAAGGAAGTTCTGTAAGAACTGCTCATGTATAAAAACTATTCATCAGTCAGATCTATGGGCCATATTCACCCACCCGCTTGCACTGTGCATAGTTCAGATTTTTATTTCGTTTACAGAAAACGTAATTCTGCTCCTCATAAAGCCTTAGGAATCTCAGGCACTTGAGAGCATGTGGGGGATTGGTGTTGGCCATGATGGTGGCAGAAAGGTGAGGGAGGGACAGCAGTTTAGAGAACAAGGTGTGAATACATCTGGATTGGGTCTGCCCAACTCTAATTCACACCCTGATCACTTGTGCAGCCTCATCACCACTCTGCAGGAGAAGGAATCCTCTCCCATTTCCCAAATACCTCATAAAAAACTGCGCAATGTGAAAATTATCAGACAGGGATTTGTCAAGCAAAAAATAAATAATTCTCAAGTACTGCCACTCTCAGCTGGGAATCCTTCTGCTTTTCCCCCCTACCTCAATTGCCAGATTGAAATCAGTAAGACAACTCCCAGGAAACACGGGGTAGGACCATGCCATCAATAATTAATAATTAGCCCTTGCTAAGTGCCTCAGCATGAGTGGTGTCACTAACTTGTGACACTAAAGGTATAAAAGGTAATTCTCACTTGTTTAAAGATTTTAATACATGTAAATTGTGCACATAAAAGATATTGTACTAAATCCAAGGCTATTAATCATTGAGTTCTGTGTTAAGTCCTGTACACACTAGATTTCAGTAGAAGGTGGGTGAAAAATAAAAAAGTCATCAACTTCCAGAATAATTTCTCCCCCTTTCCCAATGGAAAAACATTCATCTCAGTCTTTACACAC
The DNA here is from genome assembly GCA_013397075.1 of Rhabdornis inornatus. Taxonomy (NCBI): domain Eukaryota; kingdom Metazoa; phylum Chordata; class Aves; order Passeriformes; family Rhabdornithidae; genus Rhabdornis; species Rhabdornis inornatus. The sequence continues at coordinate 611,493 of VWZS01007399.1, read as the reverse complement.
TACCAGACAAGAACAAGGCCTTAGTTAATTTTTACAGTATTATATTCATGGTAAAAAACCCACACCTATTCTTTAACTCTGAGTTTTGTTCTCCCTTCATGTTTCTGTGACAGCCAAACAGAGATAGCAATAGAAACTGATAACAGCAAAATAAGTGTCCAGGCTTTGCCACACTCCTGCACCTCACCAGCACTGAGGAAAATGGTTTAACAGAAACTACATCAGTCCAGACAGAGTGGCAGAAACCAGACTGATCCTGCCCCCCAGGAATACAAACATCTCTAAAAGAAATTATAAGGAAAGGATAATTAAAGAGCACTTTTCAAGTAAGACTGTAATCTAAGTAGCATATAACAGGATAATGATACTGAGAACATAATTATTAAATAGTTCTGTCAAAAATGGTTATTATTCATCTATAGAGCAGGAGAGTCTGATCTTTCACAGTAAAATAACATTTTAATTCCTGACAAAATGACTGAAATAGTACTAGGAAAGCATTCAAATGGAGGATTTTGAATGATTTAGAAGGAAAAGTGCTGTGCATATCAGAAGGGACTGTCATTCACACATTTAATCAGAAATAATTTCCCAATTCTGTTCTCAGCTCCTACCTGACTGGTAAAATACAATTTGTGCATAGTCTGACTAAACAGTAGAGCCACCTCCCATATGCAAGAGATATTAAAAAAGGGAATTAAATTTTTATACCCTGCAGGCCATCTCCAGACATACACTGTCTATATAAACTAAAAAAATTAGTTATATCTGAAGGGGCAACCATAACATCGAAAATTTAAGATCTTGAATTAGCAGGAAAACTCAGTTTTTGCATATACATCATCACAGAAGTATTTTAAAGAAACTGCATTTGAGCCCACTCTGCAAACCTTGTGCTTGCTGTACAGACCACACACAAATGCAGCGGAAGAAACAACCTAAAATAATTTCTGTGAGTTGAACAGGAATGCTCCCATAATCACTGGAAATGCTCTTAATTGGTGTGGCTCAGTGGTGCATTTCAGAGCTGTTAGATCTTCTGCCGCTCTGGAACTCTTTTCATGTCCTGGCAATCCCAGCCCAGCCAGCAGTTTGTTTATCATATTCAGGATGAATTTCCGGATCTCCAACAAAGTGCTATTTACTCCGAGGCAGGGAAGACTGCAGTAATCCAATAAGTTCTCATTAGCCTAAAATGCAGAAACATCTGCTGGGGTCATGAGCTGCTTTGCTGGCTGTTGATGAGCACAGACTCAGCTCCATTTGCAGCTTGTGCGAACAAAGAGTTGGGGATTTGGGGTGTGGGGAGGGGACAAACGAACCTCGGTGATTTCCAGAGCTGCAGCTCCACCCCAGAGCACTCTGGGCAGGAGGGATCCTGCCTTACCTTGACCCCGAAGCCCCCATTGCAGGCGGCACAGGAATTACAGCAAAAAAATGCCTTGACTCAGCCCTCCCGAGCTGGTGGTCAGGGTCTGGCACTGAGAATGTGGCCACAGCTCCCCCAGACACACCAGCACCCAGGCAGGGCAAGCTGCAGGGCAAACCCAGACTAAAGCTTTGCCAATCTCTACTTAAACAACCAAGAGTTTTGCAAGAGACAAATACTTCCATTTCTGGGCTCCCCCTTCCTCCCAGGCTCTCACCCACCTGGCTCAATTCACAACTGCTTTCAGTTTTTGGAAGAAGGAAAAAATAATCCCTTTCCCCACAAAAGCACTTTAACACACAGGAATGTTAACAACTGGTCAAGAAGAACTTCTGGCCCAAAAGATGAATAAATAGGTAATAAGTACTGCACAAGTTCAGACAAAACAAACTAAATCTACATTGATACAAGTTACAGCAGGGAGACCATTATTAATTCCACAGGGGAAAAAAGACACATAACCTGAATAAAAAGAGCCCTTAATTTGTTTAGGATTCCAACTGATTTAGAGCATGTGACATTGTCAGAAAATAAGTGGAAAATACAAAATAAGTGGTGTCACATCTGTTTAGCTCCTGCTCCAGTGATTCTGCTGTTCTTTGTTGTTGTTGTTTGTACAGTGTTAAATGACAGCAGCCAGTTCTGTGGCTATTTCAAGGTGGAGAAGTCTAAAACACTTCTGCAAAGAGCCAGAACAGGTCCACTTAAAAAAAACATCCATGAAAATCAAGAAGAAAAAGTCTCAGTTCAAACGAATTTAAAACTCTTTCCTGGAGAGGATGAGCTGCTTTAGCTAACACTTGTTGTACCATTTGTACAAAGAATTACACAAGTGTTCTGTTTAAAGAATGGCCAGAATGCTGAAATGAATGCCTCTGATTCTTCTGAAACAATGAGTGCACATCCCCGGGCACAGAATTGTTCTGTAGCAGCAGTTTGGCTTCAGCCCCAGGACTCCCCTTTGCCTCGTGGGAGGACAAGGAGTGCAGCGAGTGCCGCCTGCAGCAGCGGGGCTGAACTACTGCCCCCGCAAGATTTACAGCCTGTAATTGTGCTCACAGCAAGCACCTCCCCGGGGCGAGAACCAGAGCATTCCAACGCTTTTCCGAGGGAAAATCTGCATTGCTGGCTGTTGCTTAAGTAACGTTTGGGTGTAGGTATACACATCCAATAGTATCTCAAGGGCAGAAAGTCACTTGACTGAAAAGGATGGGTTTAATTTAAAAGTATTTCTTAAAATAAAAATACTTTTTCAGACCAGAAGTGAGGTGCACCATTAAGGAATCCTAGGAAAGGCATTCTGATATGCCTGTGCAGAGACGTTATTATCAAGACACTACAATATTGATTTCAATTTCATCCCTCCCCTCTCACATGAAAGTGAAGATGACCCTTCCCAGCTTCCAGTCTCAGAACTGACTCGCTGATCATAAAGAGGTTAAAGGTGTGAGGACACACAGCCCAGCAATAATCCAAACCAGTTTCATCATATTGGAGCCTTTCTACCCACATCTCCATCCACCAAAACCAACCAGCCCACACATTCACAGCCAAGCTGACTTTGCTGGGCAAAGTTCCCCATCCAGTGGCCAAATTCATGGATGCAGCTCATGCTCCTGCCCCAGAGCTTGATCCAGCACCTATTGCTGATGTGCTGGATTGAACTGCCAGGTGCAGATCATGTGAGCAAAAAGAAATAGCAGATGAATATCCTGAAATAACACTGGTTCAGAGAGAAGCTGCTGCTAAAAAAGTAACACTGACATTGTATGCAAGGAGGGCCTGAACAGTCTGTTTTATGGGTGTGGCACATCTACTGATCCAGTTACTTAATTTACTCCTAATTTTAAATAAAAGGAGACAAGAATCTAGTTAGACCTTTAGTAGTGCCAGGAAGAAAGTCTAAACAGCACCCAAAGGAGTGCAAGGATAATATTCCAGGTATCTTAGGAGTAGGCCAAAAAGCCTTATAGACACAGTTTAGGCTAGAAACATGAAAAACCATCACAGAACAAGGTTCCACAGGTTAAAAAATGGATTCCATGTAAGAAAAGGAAAGGATGTTGAAGAAACATTTGCAAGATGTGGCTTGTATGTTCCTAGCACAGCACATGCACTCAGTAATCACGTTTGGGGTTTCTTTCCCCATTCCCAATCCTTTGGCCTCAGCACTTGGGGTGCTCATGGCTGACCACTGGGACCACTTGGTGTGTACAAGTGCATCACTGGGCTGTGCACTATTAGCCCTAAGCAAGCCCAGATGGAAACAAAAGCTGCTGTAGGAGATCAGTGAACATATTCAAACTTGAAGGCTACTGCTAGAGCAGTGGAAAATAGTCTTTATTATTAAAAAGAATAAAATCCTTAGAGGAGTCAGGTTTATACAAAAGCATTTGTCATTTCAATAATTTATTTACAAGGCAATTAGGCAACCAGTTACCAAAACTTCTCAATTGTCAAAAGTGACCAGGCTCCTTCCAAACAAGTGCTTTGTACCCACCTAGCACACCCAGAAATACGGGACAAATCAGAGTTCCTTGCAGAAGCTGTTCAGTGAGCAACCAATCTACAGCTCAGGCTGTAGATTACCACCCAGGCCAGATTTGGCAGGAATAGCACTTTTTATCATTTACCTTTCAGTACTGTCAAGGCAGAAAGGGATGGAAAACCTGTCACAGAAATCCCCATTAAAAGCGTGTGGTGATATCTCCCTGTGGGACAGCTGTAGAACAACTCTCCAATTCCTGCATCACCGAGCACCCCTGCTGCTGGCTTCACTGAAAAACTGGGCAAGTTGTATGTCCACACAAGAAGTAAAAAGATAAAAAGTCTGCTGGCTTTGAGTTAGCACCTACCCAGTAGTAAAACAATACAGAAACTCAGTTGAAATACCAGCGTTTCACAACATCTACTCCATGATTCTCCTCACACACGTATTGGTTATGCAGAGAAACTTCTTTACAGGCTTCAAACGACAGGTTCTGCACATCTGTGAAGCTCCTGGAACACATGAAACTAAATCAGTGACTGTGAAGGACAGTAACTCTGCTTTAGCACAAAGACTACATGCCTGAACATCTGCATCTTTCTCCTACTTTGGGCCCATGAGAAGAACACAAATGTAAAATGTGAATTTTCTTCTCAAAAGCAAGAACTGGGAGGAGAGATGGCGCAGTTTGCAGGATGGGGAGATGAGTGGCTTAATAGTCTATTCATCTTCAAAGATTTTAACTCTAATCTCTTCTGGGGCAATGAAGGAAGGACATTAGTCATGCTTTATCTCTTCCTCATCCTCCCAGTGATGCTTTGTATTTATTGTCACCACAGTTGAGAAAACCCTTCTTTGTGCTCCCTGTGCCTTCTCAAGGATGACACATTTACAGGGCTGTTATTTAAGTCAGTTCACAGCTCACTTTTCTGCCTCCTGGGTTCTCCACTCCTACATATCTGAAGTTACCAAGTCTGTTCTTGCTCAGTGGAATTCTCAGCTGAAGTGTCAGAGAATGGCACACTGAAGTGGCTCACCTGGAGTACAAACCCAACCCCAAACATCCTAGGGTGACTGTAGGCAGGGCAGGGACAGAAATACAGATGACTGCTACAAAGAGAATTACCCTTAGTGCTACCAAACCCTCAGTTAACCCTCCTCCAGTCTGAGTTCTGGATATATTCTGGCAAGATTTTCCTCCGAATAGTCAACAAATCTTTCCACCCAATTGTTGTGATTACCTTTGAAGCCCTTTACTCAGTTGCTGAGACACTTCTTTAAGCTCTTCCAGTGCACCAAGTGCTTTTGCACTATCCTCTGAGTGATTTGGCATAACTTCTGCCAGAAGCTCCTGTGTGATCATTAATTGCTTTCCCAGTTCATCTGGAAGATGAGAAGTTACAGGTATTATTAAAAATGAGAGTGGCACCAGTTAATACAAGATATTAACAGCTGGAGTAACCCAGAGACAGGTGAACTAGACAAAAAAATACTGTTCAGCTTTCACAAAACCACCACGAAACCGTGAAAGTCTAATTATTTTTCACTGTTGTGACTAGCCAGCAGCTATTAAAATTGCTCATCAAGCTCTCATTTAGGGTATGTCAAAGATTTTAAAGAGAAATGTAAGAAGAAAACCCAAGTTTTAGACACTCAAAATTCCCTGGCCAGTTTAATGTATTGCTGTTGGCATGTACCCCGTCCATGAAATGTATTCAATCATTTCCTTCAACATTCACAAACAAAAAATGGACCTATTCCCTTCTAGTCTTCTTACAAGAATTCTAAGTTTTTCAATAAATGTTCTCCATTTGTCTTAAAGTGCAAGATTACTGTAAATGATTTAAGAATCTTGTTTTTTGCAGACCAGCAGTTAAAAAATGTATCTTTTTGTCCAGACTTCAATACAAAATGCATGTACTCCAGTTCTGCATGAAACATGAGCAAGTCTGCCCAGGTGACTCTGTCCCTCAAACACAAAAACAAGAAAGATCACAGCATTCCTACAACTTGTTTACACAGTAGGAAAAAGAAAGGGGGAGGAATGCCATGAATACAGCTAAAATATATAGAAATCTGTTAAAGAAGATGCATATGAAGACTGAGCTAACTTTAAAAGTTAATTTCCTCTCTGCTGCGAGATAAAAAACTGTGTTGTTAAGAGGCTAAACAGAGATAAGAATTATACACAGCACAGCATGTGATTATTACTGTACCCAGTGTCCACACAGGCTCTAAGAGCACAAAAAGTTCCTCCAGTGGCATAGACAGATGTAGCAGTAACATTGTGAGAAGCTTTTTTAGCATAAACTCGCTGTAACCGAAAGAAAATTCGATAAATCAGATTTTCATACCAAGGTAGGTTTGCTTATCTCCTTCTATGTGAATGTTCTTTATGGGTAATTCATGTCTTGTAGCATCCAGGGAAGCTGCAAAGTTTTTGTATTGCTCTTTAAACTGTTCACAGACAGCAACAAGGGGAGACAGCACTTCTATCTGAAAGAGACACACACTGAACAGCACTTCTCCAAAAGCACATCTTCTATCATTACACACCTGGCTCACTACAAAAAAATCCTTTATGATAAAACCAAATACCACTCTGAAATGCTTATTGACAGAGGAATTCAAGAAGTCTATGGTACAATAATCCTATCAAACTGTTTATTATGTTTTCCTCTATGTCCTCAGTACCAGTTCCCTTGTTTCTGTAGCTCAGAGATATTAGCAGCATAGCCAGCAAAGGGTTTTGTATCAGATCCTTTGACTGGAATTAACAAGTGTGCTCTCCAAAAGCCTCATTCTATTTTTGCAATGTGTATTTGTTAAAAAGCAAAGAGATTCAGTTTTGAAAATTAATTATTCAAACATTAATTATTCATTAGAAACCTGTCTTCTTACAATTAGGCCAGAACTACTTGTGGCTAACACATACAAACAAACAAACAACAGAAGATGTTCACTTCTCTCTAAGAGGTGGCATCTCAGCTCTAACCATAACTAAAATTGCCTAAGTGTGGGATGTTCATGTGGGTTTGGGCACTTCCACCTCCTGTGCAACACCCAGACCCTGCCCTGGCAGCCACTGCAATCTCTGCCCTTGCCCAAGAGCTCCAGCTTCTCCTTCCTGTCTGTCCATGAGAGGCAACTCAACAGTGACAAAGGCACCTGCTCAGGTGCTGCAGGCCTCAACAGGAAGGAGATATTTGTTTCCTTTGAGATGCATAAAATTGTACCCCTGCAGGCCACAGAAGCAGAGAAATCTCCCCTTCATAAATGAGTTTGTGTAACTGTCAGAGAAGCACTAATCCTATCAAAACTTACCTGTTTGTCTAATGTTTCGTTGAGCTTCTGCTCTCTCTCCTCTAGCAGAATTTCACGTTTCAGCTCCCAGAGCTTCTCCTGTTGTCTCTGCTTTTCTTCACACAACATTAGCAAGTTTTTTTCTGCTTTTTCCTCCATCTTGGCAACCTTTTTTTCTGTCTATGACATCCCAAAAATATTCACAATTAAAGCAATGCTACATCTGAGCGATTAACATACCCTGAATAAAGAAATGCAAGCCTCAGGCCACACTAAAGAGTTTCAATTAATGAACAGGAGACCTCATACAATAAGCACATAAAATCAGAGTTCAAGACCCTCTCAAGACTCTTGCCCCACCTCTGCTTTCTTTTGTAAAGGAAAATACACACACACGGCACTGAGGGAACAAAGGGAACAAAGTCACTGCCACAACCTTCAACTCCAGACAGACTTACAGCTCTCCTAAAACTTCTGCATCCCTCTAATTCCTAAGAACCAGCACTAGCTTAATAAACTGGCACTGAATCCACTCTAAGAGCTTCCACAGCAAGTCTTACTGTTTTATAAATGATAAACATATACAGTCACAAAAATCTAACTTTTACAGGTCAGGAAGCATTTAAGAAATTAAACAATCCCTCAATACCAAGTTCTATCTGAAACATAAAATACTTGACCAACTCTCACCTTTATTCTTAGGAAAGTTAGAAGTAGCGTCTCAGATTCCAGCTCTGCCATCAGATCCTGAGAATCAGTTTCCTTCAGAAAAGAAAGTAATATTCTACATCAAGTTTGGTATTTTAAAAATTGCTTTTTCAGTGGTCAAATTAATTACCAACAGTACAATTTGTGCCTGGAATAATCAAAACCAACAGGCAGCTCAATGAGAGAAGTTTGTTTTTTAAACACCCACATTAATTAAATACATCTCTTCATTCCACCACCTTTTATAATACTTTCAGCAGATTTTCATAATTCTGGTAGAGAATTTGAAGTTTCAGTGCTACACTGAACAAAATCCTCAAATAAGGCACTTTACATTATATTGAATCAGTGCTAGTTCTCAGAACAAAAATGCCAGGAAATACTTAAAGATAATGTAATATAATTAAAGAGCATGGGCAGAAACGCAAGAAGAATCCACCTGAGGAGATGCAATAATAGGAACAGATTCTTTACCACAAAAAATGGAAGGAAAGCTCTGGTCAGTGTCCAGATATCTGATCAACACACCAAACACTGCCAGCAGTAGAACTGACTTGTGCAAGGAAGCTTTAAATCCTCCCAGGACCTCAACTGTAATTCAGATTAAAAATAAAGAGAAAATCTTCATTTCAAAATAAACATCCTTACCAATGTAAGCAGTGAGACTCACCTCATCAGTCGCTCTGCTTACTTTCTTTGTCTCTGAATCTCCTTCTGAAGCAGATTCTGAGTAAGAATTCTTCTTGGGGTCACTTTTATCTGTATCACAACAACAAAGTTAGTGTGCTCTTCTGTCGAGGTCTGTAGGGTGGATCAATAGACCACCAGGTTCTTTAAAGGCACAGATAATTTCAAAATTATTGTTTGTACCAGTAAAAAAGATCTGTGCTGTTTCTAGCTCTGATATACTCATGAGCAGATATGGATCACATGAGCATTTAGCTTTAAGTGACAAACAAATGTGATCCACTTTTCAGAAGGGCTGGCACCCACATGTTATAGGAATAAAGACCCAAGAGTACTTTATTCTTCAATTTTTGACTTTATTCTTTACTTTTTGACTTTAAACAAAAACAGCATCCAAAAGATACTACAAATCAAGAGGTTAATTTAAACTCCAAAAGACTTAGTATCTCTGCTTAAAATCCTTTTGCGAATATACAAGAATACAACAATTTCTTATCCCCAAATTTCAGCACATACATTAAAAATAAAAAAATAAACAAAAAACCAGAAATTGCATATGAATGGAAATTTACCATTAATAGCAGAAATATCAAGGTCTGGTAGCTTCATTTTTTCTTCATCTAATAAGGTGGACTGCAAGTCACCCTTCTCAAAACCACTCTGATTTAATGTGCTGTAGTCAACACCTGTAGAAAGAAGCTGTTATCAGACTAAAAGAATTAGAACTAGAAGAATTAAGTTCAGCACAAGTTCACAATTTCAGGTGAATTCCTGAGGCCCAGGGAAGCTGATCTGGTCACATCCTTTCCCTCACACCCCACTGTGACCTGAAAAATGCTCCTCAGGCCCCGGCCTTGATGAACTGCACCTGGACAAGGCCTCAAGCTCATCACAAACACTCTCTCTTCCCAGCAGTGTCTAATGAGCACCTGTTTTCTAATTAACAGCCTTAAAAACTTATTTTTCTTGAACCTACAAAGAAATTTACCAACTGAAATTGCGGCCAGAATGGAAAATTATTATGACTAAAGCCCACTCTCTAACGACCCCATAAAGTGAGACCCTTTAGGGTCCCAATTCACAGAAAACAAGGGAAGAATTTGTCTCAATAACTGGATATCTGTGGAGACAACCAAGGACTGTCAGTGATACCAGACAGGAATCATTGGTAATAACAAGAGAAATGAAAATGAACGGTTTTGCAGACAGAGATTTTCAGTCACTCACATTTGGTTTAACAGAATGATCAAATTTTAAAAAGCAGAGTAATGGTGATGATACAGGAAAAAAAACACTCAAAACCTTGTGCAGAAGGCAGGAAAGACACAATCACTCAATTCCAGAACCAGGACCTGATTTGTCTTAGTCCCACATCAAGTTTCTTAATCTTCTTTGCGTACAAATAATAGCTGCCAGTGATGCAGGTAATACAAAATATCAATATCTTAGAGTTGTCAAGAGTTTCATAGGCTGGAAATACAACAGAATAGCTTTTAAACACTGGTAACACCTACCAGCATAAGTTTCGTGTTTCTGAGAGGGAACCAATCTTGCTTTAGTCTTGCTTTTAGAAGCTGGCAGAGAAGTATTTGATGAAGAAGAACTTGATGAAGCATCCTGAAAACAAAGAAATAGCTAAGACAGGACATAACAGCAATATCTTACCTTCGACTTAAATGCTGACAATAAACTAGATCCCAGAGCACCTTGCCGCTTTGCAAGTCACCCGAGCACAGCCCCAAGCTGCCACCAAGTAACACATCACAACTCCCAGGAGAACCGTCACACCTTTTCTGCCTTTCGCTGAGCGACGCCTGAGCTCGGCAGTCTCGGCACCTTCTTGCTGTCTTTCTTCTCAAACTGCAGGTAGCGAGACTGCACGATTCTTCCTCCTGAGAGAAGGGCAAAGAGAGCTCAGCCGGGCCCACCGCGGGGCTTCCCCCGTCAGCCGGGCCGGGCTCCTGCCCCGGCCAGCGCGGGTCCGCCCTCACCCCATGGTACCTTTCCGCTTAGCTTTAGGCGTTTGTCCGCCCGCCACCATGTCGCTGCCCTCCGAGGACATGGTGCTGCGGCAGCGGCGGGCGGGCGAGGGGCCGGGCGGGGGTCGCTGCCCTCAGCCCTGAGCCGCCCCAGCCGCCATCGCGTTTGAATCACCGCGCATGCGCGCGCCGAGGCGGGAGCGGTGCGGGGTGGCAGCGCGCCCCCTGGCGGCGCGGAGGACTGAAACGAGCCCTGGTCCCGGGGCTCAGCCCTGGGGGCTGCGCTGCATTTTAAATAAAGAGATTAAGGAGGGTCTGGCAAGCCCTGCAGCACGGCTGGCCCTAAAAGTGCTCCTTGCCTCAGGCCTTTCGTGGGAGGTAGCTTCAGCTGGTGAAGTCTATTCTGGGCTCCTCAGTTCAAGAAAGAGAAGGAGCTACTAGAGAGATTCTAGATCACAAAGATCATGAGGAGCCTGGAGCATCTCTGTGATGAGGAGAGACTGTGGGAGCTGGGCCTGGTTAGTCCAGAGAAAAGAGGGTTGAGAGGATCCCATCAATCCTATATAAATATACAAATATCTCCAAGGGGTGTCCAGAGGATGGTACCACTGCTCAGTGGTGCCCAGTGACAGGACGAGGAGTAATGGGGCACCAACTCAAACACAAGATAAAACACCTCAGCACGAGGAAGAACTTTACCTTGAGGGCAGCCGAGCACTGGAACAGCTGCCCAGGGAGGGTGTGGAGTCTCCCTCTCTGGAGATCCCAAACCCAGCTGGACATTTTCCTGTGTCACCTGCTCCAGGTGACCCTGCCTTGGCAGGGGGGTTGAGCTGGGTGATCTCCAGAGGACCTTTCCAACCCAAACAATTCTGGGATTCTGTCCCCAGCGCTCTGACAGACCGAGCACCAGCCACCCCACCACCACCACAGCGGTGGGCGGGGACGCTCCCGGCCCAGCAGAACTCCGGGGTTCATTGGTTTTGACAAGAATCCACCCCCGCTGCCACAGACAGACAGACAGACAGCACCTGGCCGCCGCCGCCCAGCCGCGGCGGGGGTGAGGAGCGGGCTCGGGGCTCGAACCCGTGTCTCCCGGATTCCCGCCCACCGCACCCCCTCCATTCCCGCACCCCGTGGGCGCCGCTGCGCGCCCCCGCTCCGGCTCCGCCGCGGGGTAGCGCATGCGCAGGGCGAGCGCGGCGCTGAATGGGCGCGCCCCGGCTCCCCCCACCCGGAAGTGGCGCGCGCGGGGCCTGTGGCGGCGGCGGGGCCGGGTGGCCGCGCTTCGACACCGGCGCAGGTAACGGGCCCTGCGCTCCCCTTTCCCTGCTCCACATCCCTCCTGCTCCTTCGCTGTGGGCTACCCAGCGCTGCGGTGGCGGTGCCTCGCAGGGACCGGGTGTCGCACCGAGCGCTGTGAGGCGGCCGGGGCAGTTGTGAGGGGGCGTGTGGGGGTCGGGTGTGAGGGGGT
>VWZS01007399.1:545705-599405 GCA_013397075.1 Rhabdornis inornatus | reverse complement strand
GCTCTGAGGGGTGCCTGGGGGTCAGCTCTGGCGGTGTGACAGGCGGGGCTCGCCGCCGCCCTCAGGAGCTGGGGGCCGCAGCGGTTCCTCGGGACGAGCTCGGCTGTGCTCGGGGCCAGGGGCCGTGCCCGGCTCGGGGCAGATGCGGTGCTGCTGGCTGACTTTGTGCCGGCTGTGCCCGGGGAGCTGGAGGTGCCCAGGGCACGGGAAGTGTCCGACGCCCGGCTGTGCCTCCCGTCTCTCGGGTAGAGCCTGAGCAGGGCACGGTGTTTGTTACTTCCAGCTCCTGTTCTTTTCCGTCTCCTGCTTGTGATTTTTCAGTCACACAGTGTTCTGCTTTTTCGTGTGACTCTCGGTATGAGCAGCCTGTAATCTTTCAGACAAATCTCTCACGATCTTTCAAAATTTCGTTAAAACTCTCAGGGTTCTTTTGTTTCTTTGTGTTATTTTCGGGCAGCTCCTGACAGTCGGTGCTGCTGCAATGCTGAGGTCGTGCTTTGTGTGATGCCTGTCATTGCCCCATTGAATCGTGCCTCTTGCTGTGTGGATGTCGATAGTGCTTTGTCTTTTTGGCAAGCTTGGTTTTGCAATCTCTGGGAAGTAAAACTTTTGCAAGCTAGGAACATCCTTTGTTACATGTTTCTAGACTAAAAGTATCGGACTGCTATCCTGACTCGTGACAATTCTGGCCATAGGTGTGGTACAGGTATGTGTGATCCTGGTGGAAGATGAATTCCCAATATGATTTTAGCTTTGTTTTCTGTTATTCTGTAAGTATTTTGGCAAAATTCTCGCCCAGCTTTATTTGCAGTTCGTGTTTGTGAGAAGCGAGAAGCACTTTGGATGTAAATGAGCTCAGCATTCTTTGATTTCACCTTCTGGAAATGGGTGGCAGTGGAGTAAAGGGCTGGAGATGATCTCAAGCTCCTGGCAGATGCAATTAGCCTTTCAAAGATGTCATCAGCATCCTCCCACGGTACTCCTAGAGGTGGATCGGTATCGGTGCGTCTGCCAAGCTGTTTGCAAATAAGTTTGTCATGGGTAATTAGGAGCTCTTTGATTTCAGTCCTGTTAGCTGGAATCCAGGGCTGAAGAACTTGCCCTAAAGTAACAGCGTGGGGCAACCTTGCATTCCGGTTTAGGATGTTGGTGTCACGCCCAGCGAGTTTTAGTGAGCCCTGGGTGTCTTTAACTCAGAATCTTGTCAGGAACAAATCCATTAAATGTAGGGAAAGCAGCTTAGGGTTCTTTTAATGTATATTCATATTAGCTCCACGATTCACTGTGGCTTTTATTAGAAAAGCATTCATCTTGCGTTTTTTTGTGTTTGCACTGCTGTGGGGTTTTCTGCCTGCCCTACGTCTGAAGTCCAATGACATTGTGCTTTTCAGGATGATGCATCCGAGGCCACTTCCTCAATCTTTAATCCTTAGTTATTCACATAAAACTGGGGAGTTGTTGCAGTAATGCAAAGTGTTTTGTAGAACTGTACAGTTTGGGGCTTGGTGTTTGGTGGGGTTATTTTGTTGTTTTTTTTTTGTTTTTTTTTGTTACTGTGCTTGAATGTTTGTCTCAACAAAAAGCTTTTTCACAAGTTGAATGTTGCAGCTCCTGCAGTGACAGCTGCCTGCACAAACTGTGCATTCCCAGTGGGAAGACTCCCAGGTCTGAGCTTTTCTGTGGAACCCAAAACTCCCATGGAACTGAATAATTTAGGAAGCGTAAATGCAACTGATGAAAGATTTAAACAAGGTTAACCTAGAAAGGAATACTCTGTGCAGACAGTTTTCTGACCCATAGTGATTCAAACATTAGACCTCTTGAATAATCCTGTGCATGAATAACGTGTTTGACTCACATGCACACTGAGGCTAAATATGGCCTTTCCTCAGCTAGAAGGTCAAAGGGCAGGATTTGCATATCCTAGGCATTTAAAAAGAAGAATTCCTAAAAAATGCAACAGTACTGGCTGTCTCAGCAGTCAAGAAAAAGAGTGAAAGACTCTAATTCAACAAAATGTTTTGGCTTGGTGCTTTTTTTGTGGATTTGAAGGCTGAAGGTGTTTATCACATTTCTAACAAACAAGGCCTGTTTATGCTAAAACCAAGGAGAAGTAAAGCCTGAGATGCTGATAAGGGTTTATTTTTCTAATAGGAAGGACTAGGAATGTCTTTATTTCACAAAATGAAAATTGAAAGGTTTTGTCTGTAGAATATTGTGTTTTCTTAGTGTATCAAGTGACTTAAGCATGGCTTGTGGAGTTGCTTTTATCAAGGCTTTATTGTGTTGCATGACTCTGATTACCAAATGAAACTCAATGCAGATTCCAGAAAAATCTGCCCTTTCTGTAAAGACCATTGATATTAAAGAAGAAAAGTGTTTTTAAAGCTATTTTTGATGTGTGTACATTCTGTTCACACAAAAGTTCAGCCAAAAGTTTCTTTTAAAAGTTTCTCATCAGTGTAAATGCAACATTAGAGCAGTGAAACTTTTACTTCCTTTGTTGACAGCTGTAGTGCTGTTAAGGAAAAAATTAAGAAAACTACAAAAGGTGGTAGAATAGCCCCCAAGGTTCTTTTGGCTTGCATTCTTTACCTCTGACCCTTTCAGTTGCTTTGCCTTGATTCCTCAACTGGGCCACATTTTCTGAATTGTGCTCTCATGTGCATCTGTAACTCTGTGACATCACACTTTTTATAAGGTAATAACACCGAACATCACTGTAAGCCTGATAAGATATCTGTGTTTTGAGGTGAAATTCAGCATTTGAGTCATTCAGAGGAAGTGGAGGCTGCATCAGGGGTGGTTTGGGGTGGGGATTGGGATCAGGCTCCCAGGAGCAGGTAACTGAGAAGGAACTGCCTGTAACAAAAGTGATTTCTTTGACTTTTTCCTGTGTTACACCACATTGCAGCCCAGCTTCTCCTTTGTCGGGCACTCTGGGGCAGTAACTTCCCTGCAGGGTTGATTGCAAAGAGTAGTAACAAATGTGTTGTAATTTTTGTGTGGTCCATTCAGAACTCCTCCTTTTGGAGCAGAGAATCCAAGAGTTTTAGTTAAAGACAACCAAGGATCTAAAGTTGTTTAGTCCAGCTGAATTTTTTATAGCCAAGGAAAACATTGAAGTGTGACTGGAACCTGAAGTGATTTTCAGGTAATCTACAAATAGCTGGAATACTGAAAAAAATTAAAATAAATTATGCTCAATTAACAGCACCTGTCTTTATGATATGAAGTAGGACAAGGATCATTACCTGACCTGTTAATTGTGGAAACTTTAAGGTGTCTCTGTAGCCTGATTTGCTGGAAATTCCTTGCTTTGGAAATCAGGGTCAGTAATAGGTGAATATTTTTGAAATTGCTAAATGTTTTCAATTTCACCAGACAGATTGGTCTCTTTTGGGGATGGTCACTGGCAGTTCTGGGGTTTAAGAATATCAGAGCTCAAGTACCTGTGGTACATTTCCACTTGTGTGTTGAGAATTGCTTGGTGAGCAGTGGGAGAAGCTGGAATCCTTCCCTTTGAGGAATGCAGCAGTGGAAATGCACATGAAAATGCGAGGAACTGGGATATTTTACAGTTCATCCTCAACAATTTTGCTGTAATGGTAGCTTTCCCTTTTTAGCTTCACCATGATTCATTGACTAAATATGTGGCTTCAAATTATGGCCTTATTTAAACTAAAGAGATACCCTGCACTCATTGGGGCAAAACTCTGCACTCTGCTACTAAATGGACACTGTTGGCTTTAATGCCTATTAAAAAATGAATTGGCTTAATGGAGTCTAGAAAGCACAAAATACCATCAAAGTTACTATTCAGAATTGGATTTTTGGTTTTGTTACTAAAATTGTCTGACCAAAAATAAAGTTACAGATTTTTTTCCTCTTCCATACATTGAAAAGTGATTTCTTATAAGAAAGGGTATTGAAAGAACTTGAGGTAACTGCAGAATTTCCACCTCCAGAGAGAACCCAACAGTGCTGGTTGGGCTGCAGGGTTTACATGCTGACCTGTATGGTTTCAGTATTACCTTCTTTCTTGTATTTCTCCTTTTACTTCCAGTATTCTCTGCACCTGAATTCAGGCTTGTGCTTCCTTTATGAGCCAAATTACAATAAATATTTCAATTGCTTAAAAATAGTCTGAATAATTTGAGATCATAAAATGAGCAGGAATCATTGCAATCATCTCTTCAGACTGCTCTTGACATAAACAAGAGGATGGTACCTAATTAACTCTTCTAATTGTCAGGGAACTTGGTTACTGGGGGCTGGCTGATTTTCTAAAAAGAGGTTTGGCAACCAAGCCTCACTGGTGTCAGTTAAGTTCTTGCAGTGCAGTTTAACCTTCTGGTGATGTTTATGTCTTATGTTTGCCTGGGTTTGTTTAGCTGTGAATTCCAGCCTCTGCCTTGTGTTGTGGCTTTGTCCTCCAGCCTGGTGATTGTACCCAAGTGCAGGTCCTGTGCAAGGCCTGCCCTGATAACAGTGTCCTCTGTGTGCTCCTCACAGACAAAGCTTGCAGAATGTTTGGCTGGAAGGGGGGGATTTTCTAACAGATTTGGGTTTGTTCTTGTTGTTGCTGCCCTTAGCTCCTTAATTGAAATTTGGGTTTATTCTAAATGCTGTGTTGGTCATGTATCTTCTGAGCACAGGGGTAATATGGCTGCCTAACAAAATATTAATTTATGTTTATCTGGAGATTGCATTTACTGTCATGCTTGTGGTGCTGTGGAAGAATACTGTGTTCAAATAATTCCTTCCTATGCTTTCAAACCTGTCTCAGGATAGGTCCCCTTCCATCCCTCTCATATAGACTGGTTCTTGGATAAAGTTGAAGTTTATATATCTGTAAACTCAGCTGAAATTTCTTTAGCAGTTGTTTTCTTGCTCCTGTGTTACTGAATTATATAATTGATTTAACTTCTTGCTCACTTGCTTCTTTCTCAATCTCTCTATGATATATTCTTTATCAGCAACTTTTTTGTTTTTTTCTTTTAGAATCACCATGAAAATGTTTACTTTGCCAGGAATCCAACTTCACTAGGAACTCATCCTCCAATTGCTTGAAGATACCTGTCCTTAGTTGAATACTGGGACTTATTAGGTAACCAATTTGTAATCTGTCCAGTGAATGCTCTTTTGCTTTTTTGTTCTAATTTGTGGCTTGAAAAATTGTTTAGTGGGAAGCCTGAGGTCTGTCTCTTTCAGAGCAGTATTGTCATCAGATAAAGTTGATATCCTTTCTAAGAAAATCACAAGTAGTAGGAGACCAGCAGGTTTTCCTCAAACCCTCTGCAATATCTGGACATTCTCAGATGGAAAAATGGAATTTTGCAGTCATAAATACCTGAGCAGACCCTACTGGGTTTGTCGCTCATAGAGAAGTGGCATCTACACTCTGATTTCCCCTTTGGAAAGTGTGAGCTGGGATCTTGAGCAATGTTCCAAATTTTGGTGGCTGACATGAGACAAGGTTAGGAAATGTGTGTTAGCAAAGTCACAGGTCAGCACCGAGGTTCTGCTCTTCTGTGTTGGCAAAAAGCTGGTGCAACGTTTTTTAGGGAGCTGTTTTGGCCAAAATGCTTACTGAGGGGACTTCCTCTAACTCAGCAGACTTTCAGACAGTTTCAGTGTGTCTGAAACTAATTGCTGGGGAGTGAAAAAAGGAAGTCTGCAAAAGGCTGTGTCCCTTGAATTGGCTGAGTAGCTGGAGAGAAAATGGTCACTGTTGTTCTATTTTTCTGTCTGTGCTCAGATGGATCTTCCCCATGAACAGCTGCTGTACGTTCTACTTTGTGCCAAGGTCTGAGCTTTTATATATTAAGAATGCTTAACACTTGCTTAATTACTTCCAAGGTGCTTCAGACTTCTTTACTGGCCAGTGATAATTACAGGAAATGGAGAGAGCACTTGGAGCTCACTGCTCCAGCCTTTTATATGGCTGAGTTCTTGGAACCAGCCTTCCTTAATGAATGAAGAATGACATTTAATGGGGAAAAACATTCTTGGGTGGATCATACAGTTTGATCAGAGATGTGTTGTGGTTTGTCTTGCCATCTGTGGCTTATTCAGCCTTCCTTTTGATGAGTAGCCACTACAAATGATCCAGCTTGTGTGGCAGTGTCTGTGTAAGCTGCCTTGCAGAGTCCCTGAAAGCACAGCTCGCTCCTCAGAGGCTGTTCATGAGCCACAGCTCTGTCATATGTTTTGTGAAGTGATTCATTACTTGCACTGGCAGTGGCAGCTAAAAGCTTCCAACTCTACTGATTTTAATTTGAAATGATTACTCTCTGTGGCCTTGTGCAAGTTCCTGTGCAGTTGTTTAGTGGCAAAAAGTAACTTCTTTGGCATTTCTCTGCCTCTTTCCTCTTTTTAAAAAAATGCATTTGGCATGTCAGTGTATAATTAGAACACTTTGTTCTTGAAGCAAAATTTGAGCGTCTATTCTCAGTATGAAGCTTTACAGACTGCTAAAACAAAGGGGTGCTTCATTATTCTTCTCCCTTTAGTACCCCTTGATAAGCAAAAGAACTGTGGAGCTATAGCTGCGTGGGCAAACTTAGTTCTGGTGACACCAAACTGCAGATGAGAGGAAAGGCACAGACACAGATGGTAACAGAGTCTAGAGACTTTTAACTTGGCAGTGAGGAAGAGGCTGGCTTCTGAGGTTGGTGGTAGGCTGGAGTTACGTGTCTGGCCTGCACTAAGACTGAAGGGGGGAAAAGCAGTGAATGGTTTTGGAGATGTGTGAATGAGGTTCCCAAACCCAGTGAGGAAGGACTTGATTTGATGGGTATAAAGGCTTGTGAATGAAGTGGGGTATTTAGGATCTTGCTTACTGCTGAAAAGTAGCTGCAATAGGACTTAACTTTACTTTGTTGCCTAAGATGGAAGATAAAAGTCATGTTCAAAGCCTGTGTAGCAAGGATGTGGTTCACTCGAGTGGAATGAGCAGTCTCTTGGCTGTGTAAATGATCCGTGGTGAAGAAACCCCTGTGGTGTGTGAGGGAGCAACAGCAGTGTCTGCTCCAGGCAGCTGGGGGCTCTGCTTCCTGAAAGCTCCATGGGATAGATGCTGTACCTGTCTTGTACCTCTCATGGAAGGAGCTTAGGGAAAATAAGGGGAAAAAAAAGTGGGTTTCAGTGTCAGAACCATTTTCCTCCTTGTGTCCATGTGCACTGATCCCTCTGCCTCAGCTCATGGCTGCTCTAAACCATCACTGCTGAATTAAGAAGTGACCAAACCCTGCTTCTGCCTCAAGCTGCTGGTGCAGCTTTAAGGAAGAGTTTCCGTGGGAGCGTGGATAAATGTTTATGTGAACCAGGTCAAGGAAAGCATCTGGGCTAAAACTAACCTGGGGAAACAAGGAAGTTTTAATCTGGACATTGATCCTGGTTTGCTTTGCTTTGGCTATATGAATTCTTGTGTGCCATGTCAGGGAGGAAGGGGTGGCATGGGAATACAAAGAAAAGTGGAAGGGGGCTGGGTGCTATGGCAGCTCTCCACTCCATAGGGTATCCCAAACAGGCTTTTGAAATAATATCTCTGATAGTAAATTATTAAAGAACAAATACACTGTGTAATAACTGTGTTCTCATCCTGCAGAAAATAACATCTGTTGTACACACTGTTTAACACCTGATTTTTTTTCATTTTTCTGTTTTTTTCCAGACAATGGGCACTGTGCATTAAGCAGGGGTGGCAGACTGAAGCCCATCTGGGGACAGAATGAGTTTACAAGATGCTGACAGTGCAGTTTGCCAGGCAAAGGCAGCCTATAATCTTCATATTTACCCCCAACTCTCAACAGAAAGTGCTCCCTGCTGCAAAGTGACAGCAACCAAGGACAGCACGTCATCAGATGTCATCAAGGACGTGATTAATATCTTAAACCTGGATGTCTCCAAACATTATGTGCTCGTGGAGGTGAAAGAATCAGGAGGAGAAGAATGGGTACTTGACATAAACGATTCTCCTGTGCACAGGGTTTTGCTGTGGCCTCGGCGCGCTCAGGACGAGCACCCGCAGCAGGATGGGTACTACTTCCTGCTGCAGGAGAGGAACACTGATGGCTCCATCAAGTACCTGCAGATGCAGCTGCTGTCCAAGGAGACGGATGCTCGGCGCTTGGTGGAGAGGGGTTTTCTGCCCTGGCACCAGGAGGACTTCGATGACCTTTGCAATCTGCCCAACCTGACTGAGACAACACTCCTGGAGAATCTCAAGTGCCGCTTCCTAAAGCACAGAATCTACACTTATGCAGGAAGTATCCTGATTGCAATTAACCCCTTCAAGTTCCTGCCCATTTATAACCCCAAGTATGTCAAGATGTATGAGAACCATCAGCTTGGGAAGTTGGAGCCTCATATTTTTGCCATTGCTGATGTGGCCTATCACACAATGCTTAAAAAACATGTGAATCAGTGCATCGTTATATCGGGTGAAAGTGGGTCTGGGAAAACCCAAAGCACAAACTTCTTAATTCACTGCCTCACGGCACTGAGCCAGAAAGGGTACGCCAGTGGTGTGGAGAGAACCATCCTGGGAGCTGGACCAGTTCTCGAGGTAAATTTGTGCTCAAGTTGCCTTCTGTGCAAATTTTTTAAAAGAAAATTCAAATAACTGCTGTTGAATGCTACTTTTGAGTCACCTACTTGGTTAAGGCTTAAAATGTCACTGGTTTAGGCTTGTCACTTGGTGTAGGTTTAAATGTCACTGGGCTGCAGTGGTGCTTGGCAGAGTTACCCGACTGCTTCTAGTTGGTTTTCCTTATGTCCACTTGACTTCCTGTTGCTTGTAATTTGTATATGACTTAACTTTGCACCACTAAACACCAATAATCTGGGACAGATGTTACCTGTGCTTTCCATCTGAAAGTTTTGATGGCATTTAAAGCAAATCATAAGCAAATTTTTCATAAATGTTTTTCCACAGAAACATCAGCTGCTTGGTGTGATCCTGCTTTTGTGTGTGAACGTTTTACTGAACTCACTTTTGGAGGGGGTTATTTCTACAGCTGTTTGTGGAAGAGAGCATTTTTAGTTGCTCTCTCCCAACGTTTTTAGTTGGAGAGAAAGTGGGAGTCAGTTTTGGCTTTTAAATATTACAGCATTTCCAGCAGAAAGCAAAACTAAACATGTGAGAAGGAGGGGGCATTAGGTAATGTCAGGATAAACTGATCTCTTAGGCCCTTTTACTCTCTTAAAGGAAAAACTCTGGAAGTGTGGATGGATGTAATTTTCACCCATAACAAAATCTTCAACAGCAAAGAGCTTGAACACCACCATTGTAATTTTTAGGTTTAGTTTCAAATGTTGTGACGCCTTCATGAAAAAAGTTCATGCTCTTTTTAAAGCTCTTCTCCAAAGAATGAGGAATATATGCAAGTTCTTTTTTGTGTTGCTTTCAGCTGCTTGAAAGAAGAAGTAAAATTGAGGCTTGTTGGTTGCTGGAGTTCAAGTTTGCAGTTCTAAACAGAAAACAGGAAGGGGTCACAGTGGAAAGCCCTGTTTGATCAGCTGATCTCTCTGCCTTTGATAAATTTAAATGTTTCATATCCTTGTCTACAGACCTGGTACAGCTGTGTCAAACCAGGCAGAGATGTAAAGTCCTGTGTGCCTCTTTGTCTGCTGAGTGACAATTGCATCTATTCCTGGGCTCAGAAATAAAATACATAACTTTGCTGGAGCCACAGGCTGTGTGTAAATCTGGGCATGTTCGTAAAGAGGTATTTGTGGTTTTCTATGCTAGGACTGGTTGTCTTAAGTACCACAATTTCCTCGGAGTTCCACTGAGCATTTAGTAATCCTTTTCATGAGAAAATAGTCTTTCAGAATTGAACAGATATTCCTGTAAATTCAGTGTGCATCAAAAAGGTAGGCTTAGAACACAAAAGGTGAAATCAGTTATTCTGCTTTGATGCATCAGAGTTGATTCAGCTGACAGTGAAGTTCCATGTTCCCCAATTTCAGGCACTAAGCATAATTAAAAAAAAAAAAGTCAACTCTTGGTCCTGGGGAGGGATACACAGAAAGCTTACATTGCTTTGTGGAAGTTAAAGTGAGTGCAGGCTCCTCTTAGAACTGGTCACTTCTAAATCCATCTGTGGTGACTCATTTTGGGTTTTCACTGAAGGGAACTAAAGTGCTACAAGGGAATTTTTCTTAAATGGGTGTTTCTGGGGATTTTTTGCACAAACGGTTTTAGTATGCCCAGACTATTTGAGAATGCTCTGTTTAATTTTGAAGTTTTATTCTGAATCTTCATCAAAGTTGAAAATGTATTCTTGACTGAAAACTTCCATGATGTAGAAATGGGTTGCATTCTGGGTCAGAACTTCCTCATTTTAGCGATCTCTTATTTTCCTGCTACCTCAGTGGAATGGGGCTGTTTGTAGGCTGACCTTCTGTAAAAGTTCAAGGGGTTAAAGCAGCTGTTTCTAGCACAGGGGGGTGAGCACAGTTAGGGTGTTATGGAGGTGGATTTATAATTTCATGCTTAGGGAATGGGAAACATTTTTTACTGAATACTATTTCTGAGTTGGCTGATTAATCTGAGTTCAAATCTCTAAATAGTTTACAGATAAACTGTTGTTAACATTTTGCTCCTTGATTGCAGTTTCTGGGCTGAAGAATTACAGCTAGGCCATGAAAGATTTGATGTTAAATGTTGCTTGATGTTGCCTTGTCAAACATCTGAGAGATGCAAGCCCTGATGCTGAGACAATGCAGTTAAAAATTAACCGTGGTATCAGCACAAGTGTTGTCACATGGGCTGTGAGAGTGGTCATGGGGCAGCTCTGAACCTCAGACACTTCCTGCTCCATCCCAGCACCCACTTGAGCTGCTTGAAGGGTTCCTTGTAGGGGGGCTCATAAGCAGAGATCAATTGCAATAATTCTGATTATGTTTGGCACTGCTTGCAGCTTTCCAGAGAAGAAGGGTCAGGAAGGGAGGCTAAACATGGACAGTGGTGCCTAAAGCTGAGCTTTGTGCTGGTCTTTAACTGTTCATGGACATTCAGTTGCCTTTCCTATATAGGAATTGCTCTCAGATTATGGTTTGTTATTTTCTTTTTGTTTTAATTGTATCTCCAGGCTAAGGGAGATCATCTCTAGTGAAGAGCAGTTTCTTTAAAACTGGTGGGAAGATAAATATAAGCTCTGTTTTAAGATGCTCCTGACTTTTTCAACCTTTTCTAAATTTAGTGATTAAAATATAGTTCCCTAACTTGAAGCTTTGCCTTCTTGTATTGACTAAGTTCAGGTTACTTAAGATTGAAATCCTAAGAAGGAATTTACACTTGGGAACTATCTGGGTTCAAATTTGGAATAATAGATCAAGACTTGGGGAACTATTATTTGGGTCAAATTGGGAATAATGAATCAAACCTTTGTTTATTTTATAGGCTCAACCAAGACAATTTAACCTTTCCATGCACACTGAAGAAGTTTCCAATTAATTTATATTTTCCTTTCATCAGGGAAAAATGGCTTAACTGCATGTTTCAGCTATAAAATGCACAGTGTGCTATCTAAGACTCTGAATTTATTTTGGAAACTTAAAGTTAACTTATTCTTCAAGCCAGTTAATTTAGTGAAGTGGCAGAAAATTGAGTTAGGGGATGGGAGCATGTGGTGAGAGAGCAGAGGGAATGGGAGCTTTTTTTTCTGGCAGCAGAGCTCCCCTTGGCTTTCTGTCTGTTGTTAAATTGTAACCCTCAGTGTCCTGGTTTATTAAAGAATTTCAGTAACTTTTTGAGTGGGCTGAAAGTTCAGTTCCCTCTGAAATGGGAGGTGAGGAGAGTTGGGACAGATGAAAATATTTGGGGTGTCATAATTCTTCATGTATTATTTTGAAAATAATTGCTTATTCCCATTTGGATGTGATCTTGATTTCTCAATGATGCTGAACCAGTCTTTGGAAAGAATTAAGGCCAACTAAAATGGAAATTCCAACAGGAAGCTTTTATTAATTTGTCTCCTAAAGAATTATTATTGACAGCACAATCAGGCAGAGGGGGGGAATCAGATTTTACTGAACTTACCATATTTAAAAACTATTAAAATTTAATGATAGCAAGTTTTATGCTTTGCAGTTCTGTGGAGAAGAGCAGAGCAATTTGCTGCCAGCTCTGTTTCTCTCGTGACAAGCCCTCTGTGCTTGTGGCTTTGGGATGAGATGGGCTGGAGCTCAGTGGAGCTTCAGCTCTGGTTTTCATTTCTTTTTGCCGTCAAAACCTGCACATGCACCTCGTGGGTGTAGCCTGCTCTGTTCCAGGGAAAGTGCTTGTTTTGTGTGCATTATCTGCATGGGTTTGCTTTAAGAATTGAAATCAAAGGAAGAATGGAACTTCCTTTTTCCACTTGCTTGCATGGCACTGGTTTTTCTGGTAGAAATGTGATGCTGCCTGCTTTTCCTGCTGCACACAACTCTTGGGGAAAAATCACCTTGTTCTTCGTTCAGTCCTGCCAGGGGGATTGCTTGGAGTTCCCAGGGCATCCCCCAGCAGGAGGAGTGGCAGAATTACCCTGAACACTGCAATTTCCTGTCGGTGAGTGGATACTTCACAGCATGGTTGTAAGGACCACTGTTAAACCAAGTTCAGCTCTGAAGGAATCATTTCCTCTGCCAGGGTGTGGAATTTGAGTCTCCCCAATCCTTTGGCACTTTAGGAGCTGGGTCTGTGTGCACTGCTGGTTCTGCCATGGAGCTGAGTGAAAACTCCCAATAGCTTTTTCAGATTCTGGCAATTCTTATGAAACAATTACATTTTTGTTGTGTTCCTGAGGTACAGGTTGGGAGCATGTGTGTGGGGGTTGGGGTTTGGTTGGGGTTTTTTAACAAATAAAAGTAGAATTTTCTGCATCCTTTTCTATCTATCCCCATTGTAAGAGTTTGAAGTGTCAAGCTCCAGTTTCTGCCTTTTGCATTCCAAGGTAAGAGGATGAGTTGAATGATTTCCTGCCTCCCAGAATAGGCTATCCCAGCTCTGATTCCTGCTGCCATTGCTCTGCTATTTTTGACTCACCCTGTTTTATGCAGCTAGTGTTGTGCATGGGAGTGATTTAGTTTTAGTTTTTTGGTTTAATTTGCCTTCTCATGGACTCACAAGGGAAAATAGTAAATGGATTTGCTTGTATAAAGAAATTTTCTTGTCCCCTCAGGTCTTCTGAATTTATTTTGTACTCTTCAAAGTATTTTGAAGAACACGGTAACAGTCATTAAAGTTAAATGTTACCAAAAAAAAATAAAATACCCACCTAAAATGTTACCTGACTTGGAATGTTCTTTAAAAAGATGTAGATGTTAAAGGCTCTTCTGAGGAAACCAGTACATGAAAAGTTTCCTAAAAACTGTTAATATTAGATCAGCTTTTAAGAATTTGCTGTATGCTTTGACTAAATACCAGACACATGAGATCATAAGAGCCTTTAATTTTAAACTGTATTCATTGCTTACATGAGTAATCACTAAGAAAAGTTTTTCAGGAAGCTTGAGTTATGGGATTTCTTAACTCTATAATGCCAAAATATTTATTAATAAAAAATAGTGTTGCAAATGTAGCTGTACTGTGGTTTGGCTTCTTGGGCATAACTGGGGATAGTTCACTGGTGGCTCAGTAGGAAAACTCCATAAAAATGTTTTCTGGGATGATTTTGCAGTCCATTGCTCTCTAGGCTGGCGAAGTTGAGTGCAGCAGATTTCCCAAAGGCCAGAATGGGAAGTTGGATGGTGTTTTGCAGAGAGCAGGAGCTGAGCCACTGTCCTGGAGAGGAAGAGGGATTTGATGTACTCACAATTCACTGTGCTGATGTCACAGGACTTTCACTGCTGGTTTGGCAACTGCAAGGAGCTGACCTGGATTTTATGCATCTATTAATTTGCATATGCGTGCACAATGGGCTCTAAAAAAAGGAAATCTGGGTGATACATTGGTGGGTAAATGCTTCAAAGAGATATTGGTGGCTGGGCAATGCTTGCTTTGAAAAATCTGAGTGGGGATGCTGTTGGCACTGTAAAATGTGTGGTGTGGTCTTGGAAAATCCAAAGCTGGAGCTCAGCCTCAGCCATGTGTGAGCATTTCTGGATGCAGATCCTTTCCCTTCAGCCTTGTGTGAGCACTTCTAGATCTAAATCCTCTACCTTCAGCATGTGGGAGCCCTTCTGGATACAAACCCTCTGCCTGCTGAAGCCTGTTGATTTTTTCTGGAGTTGCAGCACTGTTACTCTGCACAGGAAAAGCTCCTTGAGCTTATTCCTTTAGGTCAGGAATAACAGTTGCCTGAAGAATTACGGCCATTCCTCTAGTTTATAGGAAGTTTTTCAGATTCTCTGAATGCAAATAGTGGTGGAAATGTGCTGGTGGGAGAGCTTGGAGAACCTGGAATTAGTGGCCCAAAAGTTCCACTGCAGCACTGCTGAAACCCTTAAGGTACTTTGATAAAAAGTACCTTGATAAAAAAACAAAACCAAAAACAGAAGAGAAGACAAGACTTTCAACATAGAGGTGATGATAATTACAGTGTTTTGCATGGAAATAGCCCTGACTGGGTGTGCACAGCATGGCTGGGTGTGCACACAGCTCTGTGTGCAGTGTGCTGTGCATTCACACATCCCTCATGCTCCGGATGTGTGAGTGTGTCTGTGTGTGTGGGGGAGGATTGCTCTGTGCAATCATTTCACAAGGGGTCTGGATTAGGGAGGAGGATTTCCTAATGGAGGACATCATTGCTTGGAGCTTTAAGAGGAAATAGCTGTGGCAGGAGATGCTGGGATAGTCTATCCCAAGTGGGGTGTTTTTGCAAGTAATTGCATTTTGCTGAGGTTTCCTTCTTTAGATGCTGTGTGGTAGAAGGGAACACATAGTTAAGAGTTGATAAACTTAAAGACATTCCCAATAACTGATGGTACTGGACTTTTACATGTCATAAGTTTCCTTTGTAGTTCTTAAATGTGGCTCATGCAGAGGATTTTGTGTTGTGTGTATTAGCAGCTGTCAGAGGACTCATGATCTGATAGAAGAATTAGAGATGCACAGTTGGAGTTTGTGCCATATGTATTTTTTTTTCCTAACACCTCGTCATAAAACTCCATTTTCAGTGTTGTGTGGCAGAACAGCTGCCCAGTGAGTTGTTCTGTAAACCAAAATTTTTCTGTTTGTCCTTTTCCTGTTTTTTTTGAATACACAACTTTGGAAACTCCTGGGCTAACTTTATAAAGGAGATATTAATGTTCTGTCTCTCTTGAAGGAAAGTTGTGTTTAATGGAAATTTTTTTCGGTGGTAGCAATGAATAGGGGAATAGGATGTGGTTTGTGACTTTTGTATGGAAGAGGTGATTTCATGGTGGTTGTGCTGAATTTCTTCTCTGAGGTCCTAATTGTTACTGATTGAGGTTGATTTGCACTCTGTGCCTGTGGTTACCTGTCCTGTACTCCTGAAGATATCTGGAAGTGTTATTTCCTTCCCTCAGTCCCACAAATATTCCTGCATGGGGGAAATAATAAGCACATGTAGTTCTATGAGGAACATGGGGGCTTCCTAGGCTGCCTTTTTGGTGTTTGTGTGCTGCAGTTCCCCCAGTATTCTGATTTATTCTGGAAGCTGAAGGGATCTGAACAATGAACAGAAGAGCTTGGGAAGCTGAGCATTGACGTATTTCGTTTGATTGAAAATTAACTCATTTTTCTTTATTGCAGGCATTTGGAAATGCAAAAACAGCACATAACAATAACTCCAGTCGATTTGGGAAGTTCATTCAAGTCAACTATTTAGAAAATGGTATTGTCCGAGGGTAAGTACAGGGTGAGCTGATCTGGGGGAGATCTCTGTGCTTTTAGGAACTGGGAAGCCTCTGTTGTACATGAAGTGCTGCCTTGTTGAAGCTCTGTTCATATGAGAATAGCTTGATGCTATGGAGTTTAAAATTCTGTAACTGAGCTTTGTGGAATTGTGAGGTGATGCACAACATTCTGACTTTGCTGTACAGCTGGCTCAGGTTAAGAATCTGCTGCTATATCTTTACCTTCATGCTAAATGAAAATAGGACTTAACTTCATGCTTAATGAAGGCTTTTGTATAACACTCCCTGCCCTCTCCATTTTGCATTTAAAACCATAAGATCTGAATTTTTAAGAGAAGTGGAGAGAAGTGAAATAGATTTGAGGAAGCCATTTTAAAGAAATAGTTTAAACATCAGTTAGAGAGATAAAGAAAGCTATAAAATTATCGAATGTGTCTGCTTATATCTGAAGGTCTTAAAATATGAGATATTTAATGCCTACGTTTACTGGTTCTGAGGGACTGTGGAGTGTCATGAGCAATCCCTGACCTTTATACTCCAGTGTTTCTTTTCTTTGGATTTCTTCTCATTTGCAATAAGATGAGTGTCTGGGAACTCTGTGCCACATGTGCCTTAAGTGTTATTCTGAAAGAATTTGACTTATTTTTCAGACCCAGTCACACTAGCTCAGGAAATTGGTACAATTTGAATACACTTGTTTTGTCTTCAGCCTGAGAAAAAGTTGCTCAAACTTTGTCCTCAATCATTGTACCCCTTGTCAAGGACTCAGAATTATTGTTTAGGTTACTTTGTCACCCTGTAGGGGGTTTGCTGGCTGGCTTCCATTCTAGGCTGATGTTTTCACTGACAGAAAAAATCCAGCAGATTTGTTGGGATGAGAATCAGAGCAGATATCTGGGATATTTCTGGGGTCTTGCCTTGTCAGATAAGCGTTAATCTTCCAGGATAACACATTGTTACCACTCTGTGGGTCTTGTTTCTGGTGGCAATTTTCATCAGCGCTTTCCTTGCTTGGTCTGCCTGTTTTAAGTTAACTGCATAAATCCAAGCACTGCAGAGAGGTGTTCCTTGGGTATTTCTTTGTTCCACTCACAATGTAGAGCTACTGAAATTCTTGGTTGAGATTTGAGGTAGTGTCTGAGCTCTTCTCTTGCACATTTCAGTGCAGATCTCATTATTTGAACTCTCTTGGCAGTTGCTGTCTGATGTTTTCTGAGGTCTTTTTTTTTTTCCCTCATGCTTATTTCATTTTCTGTGGCTCCTTAGGGCTGTGGTTGAAAAATACCTGCTTGAAAAATCTCGTCTGGTTTCTCAAGAAAAAGATGAAAGGTAAGAGAGAAGTACAGTTTTCCAAGAGAATTAAAACCAATGCAGCAGTTTTAAGAGCATCTGAACTATATAGAATAAAAGAAAATCCACTATATTTTTGTGAGAGAAATGTATTGACTTTGCAGGAACTACCATGTCTTTTATTATTTGCTACTTGGAGTCAATGAGGAAGAGCGTAAAGAATTTCACCTCAAGCAACCTGAAGATTATTTCTACCTCAACCAGGTAATCTATGATTTACCAGTGCATTGGTAAGGGTTGTCTGTGTGTTGTGTCAAAGGTGAAAGGAAGGAGAACAGATTATACTGGGCTTTTTGTGATGTTTGGGTTTCATTCTTTGCAGCATAACTTGAAAATTGAAGATGGGGAAGATCTCCGACATGAATTTGAGAGGTTAAAACAAGCCATGGAGATGGTTGGCTTCCTTTCAGCAACAAAGAAACAGTAAGTGGAATTCTGTGAGCTTTTGTTACTGGCAGTTATTGTTCATGGGTTGCAATGAGCAGCTGGGATCACATGTAGTTCTGTAGGGAACAAGGAGAGCTGAGTGTTTGAGGACTTAGAGACTAATTCTTGAGGCAGAGTGAGGTCTGCTAACCTGTTATAATGAACTCTCTTAAGAAAAATTCTGACATAATTCAATTTTTCTTCGTTAGGATCTTTTCAATACTTTCAGCTATTCTGTATTTGGGCAATGTCACATACAAGAAGAAAGCCACAGGTCGGGATGAAGGCTTGGATGTGGGACCTCCTGAAGTGTTGGACATTCTTTCCCAGCTGTTGAAAGTAGAGTATTTCTCTTTAGCATTAATGTGTGATACACCTGTTTGTCATGTTCTACCTCAGCATTTCACTCAGATATCCCAATTGCTGTAGCTAAGTCTCCTTTGTGATACTTCCACAAAATTTATCTTGTGGAGGGGAAACATGAAATTAGTGAGATTATTGGGATTGGAGATGGAATATAACCTATAGCATGGAAATAGAATTTGTTGACTCACCAATCACAGAGATGAGCAAGAATAGATTCAGTGCAGGTATGTTCTTTGCCACCACAGGCAAACATCTGAGTGAATGTAAACAAGATAATTTAAACAAGTTGTAGGACTTGTAAAGCTACTGATGGATGATAAATGTGGCTGTTGTCAGAGAGCTTCTCTGAAGAAGTTGTATGTCCACTGCTGCAGTCAAATAACTCCTTGAGGAGCTTGGTGGTGACAGCAACTCTTGTTCTCTTGTTTTGAAGGTTAAACGGGAAATCCTGGTAGAAGTGCTAACAAAAAGAAAAACTGTGACTGCTAATGATAAGCTTATTTTGCCATATAGTCTCAATGAGGTGAGTGAAAGAACACTTGTAGAGTGATTTTAAAAAACTGAAACTTGCTGTTTTGGATTAAAAAAGCTCTTATAGTACACTTTCACGTCTTATGAGGGATGGTTGGAAAGTTAGAAGCTTGAATTAAAGGCAAATTGTGGTTTTACTTATCTCTGCTGGGGTTGTAACCTGTAAGTGACACTGGTTTGAAATGGAAATGATTTTTTTTTTTGAACAAAATTCTGAAGATTGTTTGATCTGCAGGCAATAACAGCTCGTGATTCCATGGCCAAGTCCTTGTACAGTGCTCTGTTTGATTGGATTGTTCTGAGAATCAATCATGCACTCCTTAACAAGAAGGACATGGAGGAATCTGTTACAGTAAGTCACAAAACCAATCTTTGCAGGCAGTTGTGTGTTTGGCCCTAACAGTTAATGCTGGAGATGATGTGTTGTGATATCTGGGATAAATTTTGATACTTCTCAAGCACATGGTAAATTTCCTGGTAATATTTATTTATGTCTGTTTTCACAGTAGACAGAACTATTAAATATTTAAAATCTTTCAGCACAGACTGCAGTGGTTTCTGGACTGTTTATCTTTTGGGGGTTAAGGCACTGACAGACTGGTAACCAGATTTCCACATCTTCTTTTAGTGTCTGTCCATTGGTGTACTTGATATTTTTGGATTTGAAGATTTTGAAACCAACAGTTTCGAGCAGTTCTGTATAAATTATGCAAATGAGCAACTTCAGTATTATTTCAATCAGCACATTTTCAAATTGGAGCAGGTAAGAAATGAGCGTGGCTGAAGTGAAACCTGTTTTTATCAAGTGTTTATGTATTATGCAAACTTAGCCTTTACTCTGTAAAACCCCATGGCATAATTGCTTGAATATTTCTGAAAGTCTTTACTTCTAAAATTTCTTCTTTCACTATTGCTGTTCTTGTACTAACGGGGTTTTTCTTCAGAGGGCTGGCACTAAGTTTTTGCAGTCAAGCAGATAACATTCAGGTGATCCCAGACAGAAGTCAGCTAAAACTGTGAACTTTGGTACTGGAAGTCTGTAGATGAGGGGTTGGATTCAGGTGTTTTTGTTTTAATGGTTGGGAAACAGCTTCTGTTATTTTTGTCAGTCTGTAAGTATTTAATAACCGGTCTGTGCTGCTTCTCCCACCCAACTGCATGTAGGGGATACAGCTGTGCTCTGATCCTGGCAGTGGTTCTGAAATCTTGGTATTACTGGTGTGTGTTGATTGACTTGTGTGCAGATGGAGTCATCTGACAGAGCACTCAGTGCTGCAGGAGCCCACAGATCCTGTTCCTGCACTGGCTTTTGGAGGGGGGTTTGTTCCAGACTTGGTTTTTTTCTGCTTTGTGCAGAAGTGTGGTTCTCAGGTCACTGCTGAAAGGAGTCATTCTCTAGTATGTGGTACTTTGTCAACAACTTTAGGCAAGCATTTTAAAGAAAATAAAATTACCAAACATCCAAACTTTGTGTGTAAACATAATGTTGAGGTCCCTGTTTTGTAACTTAGGACAGAATTGGCTATCCGGGCTGGCCAGAGTAAATACTTACATTGTCTTCTTTTTTTTTTTCCTAATGCCATTTTTCCAAATAAGCTTAATCCTTGAATGACCCATTTCCTGTATCTCTTGCAGCCTGAGGGCCCTCAGGGAGATCTCTATATCTTTTTAAAGAAAGGCTTTTTTGTCTGTTGAAGATGGCATTTCAGTTCTTTAACACGGTGTGCACTGTGTTGGGCAGACTGAATTCCACCTACTTAAAAATAATGCATTTATCATCATCATCTAGAACATGAGAGGTGCTCTTTGTCCTTTGTTAAACATAAAACTTACTTAATTTTCTGTGTGATTCCTTTTTTTACTTCGTCATTTTTTTTACTTTGTTACCTTATCATTAACTTTCCTGTGGGTATTTACAGCATTAAGAAAATCTGGCATTTTGCTTCTGTATCTTAGTGGAAGCTTGTCTTGTCAAGCATTTGAGGGATTGTCACTCCAGCAGAAGAGCTTCATGGTCTCTTGTCAGGGAGCTCCAAATGTTCTGAGCCTAAGCAATATCCATTGCTTCCTTAGGGAAGTTCTGATGCTGGTGTTGTGGAGGCCTTAACTGCCTGTTTAGAATCTTCTGTTATTTCCTCTGACAGTGCAATATGAAAACTGTGGAACTTGGTATTTAACTATTCTCATTTCCCATAATACAAAAATTATGGAAGAGAAAATGGACTTGAACTCTTCTATGTCTGCCCAGTTTTACTGGAGTGCTGTGGATGTAATGTCTGACTCTGGGGTCGTAGGCTGCTGATTGCTGGGAAGGCAGAGCACAGCAGAACATTCCTTTCACAGCTTTGGTTTTGAAATAGTTTTTTCAAACAGACCCTGCTGAGTGACGTGCCTGAGGACCTTTGATCTGTGCCACTATGCCTGTTCTTCTGTTCTTATTTATAAATTCTCCTTATTTTTGTCTCTGCTGCCTGAACTAACAAACTCCACTTGCTGTAGCTATCCAAGGCTGTGTTTTAAGCACTTAGACCACAGGACATCAAAGGTCAGGGCACTGTACTGATAAGGGAATTTTCTTGAGCTACACAGGAGGAATATAAGAGTGAAGGGATCACTTGGCACAATATTGACTATACTGATAATGTGGCCTGCATTCACTTAATCAGCAAGAAGCCCACTGGCCTCTTCTATCTTCTGGATGAAGAAAGCAAGTAAGCAACAAACATCTTCTGGAAAAACATGTGCGGCAGGGGGGAGGAAAGGACTGTGAAAGAGAACCGAAATACAGCACTGCAAAAAGGAGAGGAATGTTGTGGGAAGCAAAGGGTTATTTATGACTATGATTTACACTGGAGTTTGCTTCTAATGACTCCAATATGGTGGTAAAATACATTGATGCTAAAACTGAACTTTGGCTTATGCAAACTTAGGAACTTCCATGTTTGTGGCTTACCATGGAACTGCAATTAAAGTAAAATGCATGTCTGTAAGTCTTTGGAGCATTAAGTAGCAAGTGTGGTAAATAGTTAATGTGGTGCTAGCTAAATTTGGCTGGTGAAGGGGGAGGAAAGATTGATGTACACTTGAAACCTCAGAATATTCTGCTGTGTGTGGAGCTGCTTGGTTTGGGTCCAGAAATTGAGCCCACCTTTAAAATTCAAAGCAGGTGTAGAGATCTTGGACAATTAATACTTTCCACAAGGAGCGCTAGGTGTTCATTCTGTCACCCTAATAAACATGCCTGTGTTTGAGCAATAGCTGATCTCTTTTGTCTTGTATTCCCAGTTTTCCACATGCCACGAACCAAACTCTACTGGCAAAATTCAAACAGCAGCATGAGGAGAACAAGTTTTTTGTCGGAACCCCAGTGATGGAGCCTGCTTTTATTATTCGCCACTTTGCTGGCAAAGTGAAATACCAGATCAAAGTAGGTGATAGATCTGATGGGCACCACAAAAAATCCTTGCCTTTTCTGGGAGTTTATTGTCAGGATGTAGAAAATGTGCTGGGAATGGGCTGGATCACAAGGGTTCTCAGAGATAATTTGGGTTTGCTTTTGGGTGGTGTTGGCCGGAGGGCAACCCTCGCTATTATTCTGAAAAAACAAAACACAGGGAGCTTTTCCGAGAGCTCGCGGTTCCATGTGCCCGTTTTGCAGGACTTCAGGGAGAAAAACATGGATTACATGAGACCTGATATCGTGGCCCTGCTGCGCAGCAGCGACAGCGCCTTCGTGCGGGAGCTGATCGGGATGGACCCGGTGGCCGTGTTCCGCTGGGCCGTGCTGCGGGCGGCCATCCGAGCCATGGCCGTGTTCGCCCANGGCTGGTGTGGAACGGGAAACTGCAGGTAGGGCTTGGAAAGTGCAGGGGAGGCATGGGGAAGTGCATGTATGGCATGGGAAACGGCAGGTAGGGCTCAGAAAACTGCAGGTAGGGCTGGGAAACTGCAGGTATGGAACAGAAAACTGCTCTGAAAACACTTAATACTCTACAATTGCTCTGCTGGCAGAATGAGTTTGTGGCAAAACCTCATCAACCAGACACCATCTTTGGCGCTAAAGGCGCATGGAGTGTGGAAATAGTTTAAAATTCACACATGGAGGAGATTGTCACTGTTCTTATCTGAGGTCATTCAGCTTTCCTCCTCCAGTCGGTGCAGCATTTGCAGCAGGCTGGGACAGACTTGAAGGCCTGTTTGTGAAGATTGGGAGTGATAGTTCTGGCATTCTCATCACTAGTTTTGATCTTCTTAGACCTCTGTGAAGTATCAAATTAGTATTCAGGATTAACTACTAAGTTTGAGCAGCTGCAGCTTCCTTTCTAGAAGAAGGGTCTTTGAGCAGGAAAGTACTGTAGCTTGATAAAGGACTGGATAAAAACTCCAGGCCCTTTGCAGATACTTTGCTTGCTAAAGTTGGTGGTTTATTTGGCGCTTTCTGCCTGCTCATATCTTTGTAAAAACACAATTTTTTGGTAATTTCCTAACAGGAGTGGTACGTCAAGGACCCAGAGTTCCCCTTGGAGAACTGCAGAGATCGAATACACCGGTAGAAAAAGTTTATCGGTGAGAAACACATCCTTAACCCCTACAGGGAAAAGCTGGATTGCTGAGTTGGATTTTCAAATATCAAATCTCAACTAGATCTTTCCACAAGGAAAGCAAGTTTTATTTCTTTTGTCTTGTTTTCTTTGGCCTTTTTAATACCATCAAAACAACACTAGCTTTTTATGTAAGAGCCAATGCCACCACATGCTGGGGATGGCCTCAGTTCCATTTACCACTGGGTTTTTGAGTTCTCTGTGGTTGGTGTGAGCAGCTTTTAGCATTGTGCGCTCCTCTGCAGCCAGTCTGGGTCACTGAAGGGGGCAGAGGCAGGGCCAGGCTTATAGAACTATATCTCTGTAGGGAGATTTGCCTTTCCATGGATATTTAGGCTTTGTACGTGTTCCTTTTGCAGCCGCTCAGTGCTCGATTTCTCATTTGATTGTTCTGAGGATTTCGATATAAATGCTTTTCAAGACATCATTTCTTTTTGTGAGAACAAGAAGTAAGTAGCAAAAGGCCTGAACTCCCAGGCCAGGGAGGCACATTTCCAGGACACAGTGACTTTCTCAGTGTGCTCTGGGTGACAGTGAAGCCATGGAACACTTAAAGTAGTGACTTCATGCTGCTTCCTAATTACTGCATCCTGGAAAGGCTCTGTCACTTGGGGAAACAAAGAACTAAGTATCCAATTTGGGTGAAAGGATCGGTCACAACTTACCACATCTGTTTCCTTGGGATATCTTAAATCTTGATACTCAGAAAAGCTCAGAGGTACCCAGGGAAGCAGCAAACCTGTGTAATAATGCTGCTGCCTCTGTGAGCAGCTCAGAATGGGGAGAGCATCTAAGAGTCAGAAGTGATTCTTACACTTCTGTTATTTTTGGTTTGTGCCTCTCTGGAGAGTAAAGAAGGTAAGTTCTATGCCAGGACACAGCACTTCACAAGCACAGTGCATGCTTGAAGAATGAAACATGCCACGAATTAAGGACCATCCCAGGCTTACTTTGAAAAGCTAAACATGAATAAGTTTGAAATAGAAATGAAACCCAAAATTTCTTCAAGTATCCATCTAACAGCTTGTTTATAACTTACCTTTCTGATGTAAGTCTTTTTAAGTAGCCTCATTTTAGTAGTCAAGTCTCTCTATAAAAGTGTTTACTGTTGGTTATAAAGAAGCTTATATCTACTTGAAAAGGTTCCTTGGCTTAACCAGGAGAGTTCCCTGCTAAGTGCATTTTACTAAATTTTCCTCCATTTTCTCAATTGATGGCTCAAGAATTTACATTGAAAGATAGAATCAGAGAGTAAGTTGAGTATGAGACCCTGGCAATTAAATTTTAGAGCACTTATGGAGTAGAAAGTTCTGACTTGTCATTAAAATCATTCATGTTTAGGAAAAAGTAGCTGGGATTGACCTGCTACATTTTGGCGCACACTTGGTGATGGAACCTTTTGGGGTTTTAACTCCTTTTTTCCCCCCTCTCTCATGGCTGTGTATCTCTGTTTGGCACCTGTGGTTTGCTGTGGATCATTTTAGAGACATGCATGAACAAATCATCGCCAGTATTAAAGGACTGCCCTGGCAGGGTGATGATCCCTGTGAGCTGCTTCGCTCCCTCAGTCAGCTTCAACACCGCTCCCACCTCCTGTGAGTGCTCTGGGTATTGCTTTGAAAGTGCAACAAGAACCAAGCAGTTACTCCAGTCCCTAAAAATTATGCTTGTGCCAAATTTGTCTTTTGAAAAACACTAAACAAGACAATTAAAAATAAAATGTCCCTTCTGCAAATAGGCTGTAGAGAGCACCTTGTTGCTTCATTGCATTAGCTGAAAGTTAAACCTACATCTCATGTGAACTTGCTTTAAAAACCCCAAGTATGTACTATGAGCTTGTCATTGCAAAATATTCAATAGTGAGATCTCCCACAAGGTGTGACAAATGTTTCCTGAAATTCAGGGTGCTGATGCTGGATGTATTCCTGGGTTTAGAGTCTTTATATTTGCAGTTCTGTGCATGTGTAAGGAAATGAACCTGTGCTCTGCTGTGGAATAAGTAAATGTAAACTGGGTGGCTGAGAGCAGGAACCTGCCCTATATCACAGAGTTAATATGCTCAGAACCAGCAGGATGTGACCTGCAGCCTTCTCTCTGAGCGCTTCCACTTCTTCACCTTGTGTGTGTGGGTGAGAGCTGTGCCTGTGTGTCCTGCTCAGACATTCCAGAGTTCCTGGTGCTGGGACATGCATTGTCCTGGGAGCAGTTGGGTGTTTTCAGAGGTTCTGGTGCCAGCAGCTGTAGCTTCTGAATTGAGTATTTTTATTTGATAGTGCCTTTGTGTTATAATGAGTTTAATGACCATACAGTTGCTAAAGAGAATAACTCACGCCCCAGTAGTTGTACAGCAGAGTAGTTTTGAATAGCTTTGACTTCAGAGAAAGTGTTTCACTTTTGAAAGCTTCCAATACCTACAGAGTTTATTTAAAAAAAAAATATTCTTGTTGCAAAGCAGTTTGCATTTCTTGCATTGATCACTTGTGAGATGTGCATGAACACACTCTGGTGCTGTTGTGCTCATTTTCTTCTGTCCTTCACCTTGCCTCATAAATTGCACCAACTTATGGCTTGCTGAAATAATCAAAAATCATGTGTATTTTTTTTCTTTAACGATCTTTAATATTTTAACAGGAAAAGTAAAGGTGTCAAGCAAAAGCAGATAATTCCCAAGGTAATCAGAAATTTTAGATTTCTCTTGAGTTTGGGCTTTTTTGCACTGTGAATTTCATTTTGATTGACAGAACTCACTTCAGAGCTGTTTTATATTGTAGGAAAGTTGTGTTATTTATCCTGACAAGCTAAAAAATAGGTGAATGTTCACTTCAATAAAAATTACTTAATTAGACAGATATGGAGATGCCATAAATGCAAAAAGTCACTTCCAAGTCAGGGAAGGCAAATGCAGTGATTGTGATTCCCCTTGTTCACCTTACACTCTGGGCACAGGGCAGTGAAACAGTTTCACTTTTAAGAAATGTTTTGGCCCAAAATAGAAAAAAATCATTAAATATAACATGCCACATTGAATGTGGAACTCTGGGTGGCTGGTGTCATTCTGGCTTATTTCAGACAAAATATTTCCCTTTTAGTTGGAAGATTTGCACTTTGTTGATTATGTACATTTTCTTGTAGAACTTGCTTGATTCCAAATCTCTGAAGCTCATCATGAGCATGACCCTGCATGATCGGACTACGAAGTCCCTTTTGCACTTGCACAAGAAGAAGAAACCCCCCAGCATAAGTGCCCAGTTCCAGGTAGGTGACACACCTCAGGGCACAGGCCCTCCTGGGCTCATCTAGGCTGGTCTTGCTTGGAAGACAAAGTGGGTTTTATTCTTGTGTTTTTTTGAAGTGGGGTTTATTACTTTGTTAAAATCAGAGTACATTTTGAGATGCCATTTATGCATGAAATGTGTCAGTTCTCTGTACTGATCATTCTTGTGTACAGATCTAGTGCTACTGTGAGAGCATATCCAAACCCTGCTTTAAACTGTCTTGAGAAAAACTAAAAGCAAATACCAAACACAGGGATGTGCTGAGCAATATGGGAGAATCTGTTTGGATTTTGTATAGCCATGAGACTTGAAACAACCTGATTCCTGAGGCAGAAGCTGTCCTGCTGTCAAACACCACTCAAAATGCTGGTACCTGAAGAAAAGCCTTTGTGATTGTTTCATTTCAGGCTTCACTTAACAAGTTGCTGGAGACCCTGGGCAGAGCTGAGCCGTTCTTCATCCGCTGCATCCGCTCCAATGCAGAGAAGGTGAGGCTGGGCTGCCTGCTGAGATCTTGGCCTTGAGCCTTGCAATGTCTTTATTTCAACTTATTCTCTATTACTCTGTGTGCAGGTGAAAGGTAACTGAGGTGTGGGAAGAAACCTGCTGTCCCTGTGACAGCAGCTGGGCTCCTCAGGCTCTGACTGGCTGTTTTGTGCTGATGTTTTACAGAAGGAGATGCTCTTTGATGAGAGCTTGGTGCTGCAGCAGTTACGGTACACGGGCATGCTGGAAACTGTGCGGATCAGGAGGTCTGGCTACAGTGCCAAATACACATTCCAGGTACGGTGGGAACTGCAAGTGGATTGTGCTGTCAGGAATATCTGCTCTCCTGGGAAAACATATCTTGTGTGTCTCTTCATGTGAGGCTCATGACCACTTGGGATGAGCTGTAAGAATGCACTGTACTTTTGAGAGAGCCTGCATGGTAAAAAGTCATAGTTAAACTGTTCTGAGTCATCTGCCAGTAAATTCTTCCTGGTTTTGTGAAGGAAAACATTGTGAGTGCAGTCAGTCAGTGCTGCACAGTGTTGTCTCCATGTGGGAATTAGTTTTCTGTAAAACACTCTGTGTGGGTTTAGAGATCACTTCCAGGTGATCTTTCTGTTAACGTGAGGCTGGCTGTAGCCTGCATTTTACATGGAAAAATAGCTCAGTTTGGAATGAGAGTAAGTATTTTCAGATCCCTGTAGCTTAAGTGTCTTAAATAGATTTCAGTTTTAGAGTTAAAACTCTCAGCTTGGGAGTTGCCTTCTAACTTTGGTCTCTTGCTGTCTCTGCTTTTTACAGGAATTCATTGACCAGTTTCAGGTGTTACTACCCAAAAATGCCAAAGCCTCCAAGGAAGACATTTGTGCTTATTTGAATAAACTAAAACTGAATGAAAACTACTATCAAATAGGGAAGACCAAGGTCTGTGAAACTATCTGTAAGGCAGTAAGAAACACTGCTATACACTGCAAAATTCAGTGCAGTACATTTACAATTGTTACTCTTCTCTGCTTTTTGTACCTAAATTGGCTATTTTAACTCTTGCAAGTGGTGACACAGAGATTGTACTTGACCCCTTGGTTTTGATGCCAACCTGGTTTCTTGACTACAAATCTATGTTATATAGATAGTTTGGGAAATTGTTGCTATTGGCATTTGTCAAACAGGTCAGTGTTAGCATTTTAGAAGGATTCTGTGATTTGAAGGCTGTAAGGACAGGCGTAAGTTTTAGAATCTCAACTCTGAAATTTAAAAGGGCTTTTAATTTTTGGGCAAGCTGTCAGCCAGTAAGGTTTGGTGCAGTGGTACCAAACCATTACCTTATCTGTTATCTTATTAGAGCTCTAGTGGGGGAGCAAAGGCTCCTGTTAACTGCTTCTTGATGAACTTTTCTTTACCTAAATAGGTTTTTATGAAAGAAGCTGAACGACAGATACTACAGGATACACTACACAAAGAAGTGATCAGGAAAATCATCCTCCTTCAGAGCTGGCTCAGGATGGTTTTGGAAAGGAGACGCTTCCTCAGGCTGCGGCAGGCAGCCGTTGTTCTACAGGTACCTTTGAGCATTGCCAGCCTCATTTTCTTAACAACAAACAAACAAACAAACTCTGTCATGCAGCACTCCCCACCTTGGGGCAGCCCTCCCTCACTTGAGCACCCTCTGTTTGCAGGCGTGCTGGCGCTCCCGCCGTGTCAGGATGGCTCTGCAGAGGAACAACGCTGCCACCGAGATCCAGGCGGCCTGGAGGCGGCACCGGCAGCGGAAACGCTTCCTGCAGCTCAGGAGGAGAGTTTGTCTCCTGCAGGCCCTGCTCAGGGGGCACCTGCAGCGTAAAAGGTACAGGGGGAGGAGCAATGGGGCATGGAAACTTCTGTTTAATCACCTGGCTTCACTTGCCGAGATCAGTTTGTGTGTTGGGGTGACTGAGTCAACAACTTGGTAAATTGTTGCCCAAGGAAGTTGTGCAGGAGCCCTGGAAGTGTCCAAGGCCAGGTTGAGTGGGACTTGAACTGGGATAGTGGAAGGTGTGTCATCCCCATGGCAGGGGGATGGGAATGAGATGTTCTTTAAGGTCTCTCCCAACCCAAACCATTCTGGGATTGTATGAACTTTAAGGTAGTTACTGCTATGTGATATTTCAGTCAGTATCAAGTGGGCAGTGGAGTGTGGACACTGGGTAAGTGCTCAGAACTGAGCTTTGTTCAGCTGAGCTGCACTGGTGCTGCCAGTCCTGACAAGCAGACCCCTCCCTGCAGTTCCACTGGGATCATAGGTATAATTTGGGTCTGTTTTGCTATTTGGGCTGCATTTAAGCAGATGGTGGTTTTTTTAACCCTTGGGCATTAAGGATTTGTATTTTCATATTAAAAATTCTTAACAGATACCAGAAAATGGTTCTAGAAAAGCAGAAAGCTGAAGAAAAGCAGAGAGAAATGCAGGAAAATGAGGACAAAGAGGATGATACAAGCAAGGATGAGCAGAGTGAGCTAGCAACAGATGAGCTGCCTGTGAAACGCGAGTCAGAGCTAGGTCAAGCTGTTGAAGATGAAGATCAAGCTCAAAATGAACAAGCTGAAAACCTGAGCTCATCTGAGAAAGCCACATTACCCCAGAAGCACGCGATGGAGGGCTCGGAGAAAGTAACCAACAGCCGGGAGAAGCGGGAGTCCCGTCGGCAGAGGGGGCTGGAACACAACGACCTGCAGAACAAGCATGTGCTCCTGTCCTTTGAAGGACCATCTGTGCTGTGCCACGAGGAGCAAACTGTTTCTGAAGAGACCCTGGAAACTGCTCCAGAACCAGAGAAACCCACAGCACAAGAAGATAATGTCCTTCAGGGAAGCAGTGAGGGAGAGAAAAGTCCAAGTGAAGAAAAAGCTCTTTCAGACATTCCACCATCAAATGAGATAAAAGAAAGTGGTTCTGTTCCTGAGGAACCACCTAAATCAGAAGCAGAGGACACAGCAGCTGACAGAACGAAAACGCAAGGGAATCAAAATAACCAAATAAAAGGCAGCCAAAGCTTTACCTGCCCTGAAAGGCCGAAAGATCTTGCACTGAATGTTTGTAACACACTGTCTGCTACTGGCAGCTTTCGGGGCCCTGCTGACTGCTGGGCAGATAAAAACAGGCAGCAGAGGGCAACCAAAGAGTTGGACAGCCCCACTTCTGCAAT
Organism: Rhabdornis inornatus; assembly: GCA_013397075.1. Taxonomy (NCBI): domain Eukaryota; kingdom Metazoa; phylum Chordata; class Aves; order Passeriformes; family Rhabdornithidae; genus Rhabdornis; species Rhabdornis inornatus. Next base: position 569,375 of record VWZS01007399.1, on the reverse strand, counting down.
CCAGAGATACGTGGATGACCCAGAGAAGCTAAAGTACAAGAGGGAGAAGTGGAAAGGAAAGAGACAGTCTGATGCTGGCCAGAATGATGTGCTGAGTCATTCTTTGGATGGAAGGATACGTGTGGATAAGTCTCCTCAGGGTCAGCTAGGGTAAGGACAGCTTCCTTTTTTTCCCTTCACAGAAAACAGTATCTGTAATGTTTAAAAATCGTTGGAGAAGTCCTGAGAGCCTGTACGTTTGGGCCATGTTATGGGAGCAAACAGAGTTGTGAACAACTCCTGCTTTTCCTTGGCTCCCAGTCCTGCAGTGAATCTGTATGGGCAGAATGTTTTCAGAAGCTCACAAAAGATGCAAAGCCTGCCTGGCTCTATTAAAATGGAGAGCCAGGCCATTAGTTGAAACAGTGCCTGTAGTTTATTTTCATCTATCTTTTGCCCGTGGAAAATAAGGTTTTAGTGACCTGTAGCTTGCAAGCATCATCCTTCTGATATGGCAGGAAATCTGACATTCCCATGCTTTTCAATGCAGTACATTTTGCATTTAAAAGTAAATTGCAAGAGCTGATCAGGGTTCTGACTCAGATTTAGTGTTGATATGTGGGTTATTTAAAAGATGTGAAGAGGCCACAGACTTTATTAAAATATATATTCTGGAACTCATCTCACTACAGGAAGAAGGGGAGTTCAGCTTCATTAAGTGACCTCTCAACACTGGCCCAGACTGTTGCCATGAACCAGGTACTGATACTGTTGTATATATTTATACTTAATTGTTTATAAATATTGAAGACTTGTAAATAATTGTCTATAGTGTGTTTCTGTGTTCCTTCAGGTTGGTTTTCTTTTTGCTTGATACCCATGTAAAAACAGTCATTAGGAAGTATTATACAGTAATTTGAAAACCTAATTTTTAATAAATGGATCCTTGATCAGAGCATTAAATATTCTTCATTCTTATATTAGGAAGGTAATCGGGTAAAGCGTTTTGTCTTGATGAAGCAAACTTCACCATTCTAGCTTTTAAAACCATTTAAAGAATCTGTGTTACTCAAAATGCAGTTTTTGACTCCTCCTCTCTCCTGTAGCAATCACCAGATCCAATTGAAGAAGAAAAAGGCAACAAGAAATACCCTGTGCAGAAGAAGCCCAGTGACCACTTCCCTACCTCGGACTCGGCCGTTCCCGTGCAGCCAGCGAGTCAGCAAGGGGATGCCAAGTATGGCTTGTGTGTGACTGGCCTGTCTTTGGGAAAATTAAAAAAAAAAAAGGAGATTTTCCATTGGTGCTTGAGCTGGGCACCTTGAGACTGTGATTGTGGAGAGGCATAAATTGGCATCAGCTACACAAGTGGCTGTGTCGCTGTTTCATGTTGCTCTGAGCATGATATCTGACCCTGCTGAGGAACAGATTCTCTGCTTCTTGCATAACACTTTCTGTGAACTGGTTCTTTTTAAAATAAGAACCAACTTACAGCTGTGATTAAAGGTTCATGTAGTGTAATACAACACCAAGAGAAAAGCTGAAGAACCCAGCAAGCATATAATACTGCTTCCCTGGCCTGCTCCAGCCTCTGGCATTCTGCAGCCCAGGGACTTCCTGAGCCAGAAATGATGTTTTGGATATGTGAGGTGTTGTCTGTGTGTGCTGAAGGTCTGATCTTGTAGATACCAAAAAGTCCAGGTGTGCTTTCACATTGTCTTTCCTTTTTTTGTGCTGCTCAGTTTTCCTGCAGGTTGGGCTGTAAATATTTTCCCATAGTTGTGAATCCTGTTGTGGGTTATTGTTAAGAGCCTGCTCTTGTGGCAGAGCCAGCTTCCATTACTAATGGGACAGACTTGTGTCTGCTTTTGTATTCAGGTCTGCTTTCAAAAGCCCTTTGCGCAGACTTTTGGGGAAAAAGCCAGACAAGAAAATCGCAAGGGAGAGTTCTGATGTGATTGAGGAAGGAGACGGCCTCTCCCTCGTGTCTTGTGTCCTCTTCACAGACACAGGAGGAACCCAGAAAGTTTCAGAAGGTGAGTTTGGTGATTTAACCCTCAGCACAGCACACTTGTCTGCGAGGAAACAAATGCTGCAGAATTCCCTCACCCTGCTTGAATGTACAAACCCATTTGTTTGGCAGGCTCTTCGGGGCAGCCAGGCCGGCCCCAGGCTGGGAAGGAGAGCAGCAAAGCAAAGAAGAACAGAACCATAAAGATCAGCAAGATCTCGAGCGTGTCCCAGAACTGGCGCGCGTCCATGGTCCGGGAGATTGCGAACGCCAACGAGCTGAAACACCTGGATGAGTTCCTCCTAAACAAGGTGAAAGGCTCCCAGCCATGATGAAATTCAAGTCTTTGTTCACTGTTTGTGTAGAATTTTAAAGCCTGCTGATCTTGGTGCAAGTTTGTGTTATAAAGCAAAAGGGAATTGATTGGATGGTTTGACTATGGTAGGTCTGCATTAGGGCCCTTCCTATTCTTTTCCTCAAGCTGCTGAATGTATAATATTGCATTAAATACAATACAGGGCATTTGTGTTAGTTCTTTGTTTACAAATGAGTGGGTAGCAAAACTTGTATTTAAAAAAAAGTGAGAGTTGTAAGTAAAGAGAGAGTTCTCTAAAGCCCAACTACCCGACTCTCCTGTTTTGTACCATCAGCACAGTGCATTAAAAAATGTTGTTTTAAATAATTGGAATGGTCACAAATGACTAAGCCCAGCCACTGAAGCTTAACTCTATTCAGATGTTCTTTTTTTAACAAAATCTGATGCAGATGTATCTTTTTCTAGATCAATGACTTACGCTCCCAGAAGTCTGGTGTTGAATGTTTGTTTTTTGAAGCCACAGAGAAGTTCAGAGGAAACATCAAGACCATGTACTCTGCTCCTGTAAGTCGTAAGTCTCAGTAAAGGAAAGTTGGCAGGCAATAAATGAATTGGGGGTGTAGGTTAGAGGCTTGGCCTGCAGCACTTCAACAAAGCAGTTCAGCAATTCTCAGCATAGAATTCAGAGCTGAGTGTTAGACTCATTTTACAGTTCTGCTGTAATCTCAAGCAGCCTGCTTTGTTTTCTTTTTCTCGTTCACTCAGCCATAAATTTATTTTTAGAAATGGATGGATTTTGCTGTCTTCAGCCTCTTAATGCTGCTGTATTTGAACACGAAAGAGAAGAGCCAACATCTTTTCCAATATTCTTCTGACACGCCTTGTGTCAGCCAAGTGCTGTTGGACAGTGCAGGAGGGAAGTGTGTTAACTTGTTTCTGTCATAGGCTGTTATCTTTGACTTTGATCATGGCTGTGCTTTTTCACCTCTGAACTTAAGTACATGAAAATATGAAACTGTCTCAACAGTATCAAAAAGGAATGTCTGACAAGTATTTTTCCTTCTTTAGAACGGACAAATCCATGTTGGCTATAAAGATCTGGTGGAAAATTACCAGCTCCTAGTTACAAACCTGGCCAAAAAAAGGGAAGAGAAAGAAGTCAAGCTGGTTTTGAATCTCTTTCTATCCCTTCTGGATGAATTCATCAGAGGATATACAAAGAAAGAGGAATCTGAGCAGCCTAAGGTATGAAGGTTATTATTTTACTGGGTTATGGCGTGGTGAAACACAGATGCTCTCTTAACATGAGGGACCTGTGTTACCTCAGAAACCTTTTCCATGGCATTCTTTATTATTTGGGGAACACTAGTCATACACACATCATGTGTGTAACAAATTGTGATTGCTGATACACCTTCATGGAATTGTTAATTTTTTAACTTAATATTTTCAGAATCTGAAAGTGTGCATTTTCTTTGGCGAAAACATAGGAGTTCTCTGGAGGTTTGAGAGATGGAGTTGCTTTGTCATCAGGCAGTGAGCTCAGTTGGTTTTTAGGAAGTTGATAGTGAGAGCTCAGACAACCCTCAAACCAAGCTGAAGCTGCAGGATAGTGTCTCAGATGTCTGGAGGTGAAATAAAGTCTGGGAAACTTAATAGGGGAGAAAAAAAGGAAATGGAATGTCTGAATTTCAAAGACTAAGGCCAGTTTTGTTTCCCACTGCAGCAAACCAAAGCCCAGAAGAAGAAACGGAAACAGGATCGTGCAGTAAGTGCTTTCTTTTTGCAGTAATCCAAGTCCTCAGGTGCACTCACAGAACACAAACACCCTTTGAAGAGCTTGAATTTGTACTGACATTCTGGTTTGTTTTGCATGCTCATTCACTTACCTCTTTTATGAAGATGTGACAATATAAAACTGGTTTTCACAAAGCAGAGATCTTGCTCATGCAGTGATAGATTGCACTCAAGCATTTTCTTGCTTGTCCATAGCTTCTCTTAGAGTCTAAAGGCTTTCTCAAGCATTGGCTGTTTAGAAGAAAACAGCTACTAAATATTAATAACAAAACTATAGCTCTTGTATTGTACTGATGAACTTTTAAGGCAGCGAGTCAATTATGAAATATTCCAGCAAACCTAACTGCCTTAAGATAGGGTGAAATTTGGTTTCAGGGTGAAAGCTTTCAGCTGTAAGTGTAAAATAAAAGGTGAAAATCTGAGATAGGATAGATGGTTTTATTAAAAATAATAATAATTTTTGAAAGGCAAAAAGAGTTCACTGCTTCCTCACTGTCTCTCACCAGATTGAAGAGCACAATGGCCACGTGTTCACAAACTACCAAGTGAGCATCCGGCAGTCGTGTGAGCACTGCTCCTCCTACATCTGGCCCATGGAGAAGGCCTGTCTGTGCAGTGGTGAGTGAACACACCTCAGCTTGCAGACTGCTTGTAACTCTGCCTGCCACAGGCGGGCCTTGGGAACAGGCCATATAGAGAGTGGGTAATTCAAGATGCAAAGTGTTTCAGTGTGGTTTAGGTGCTTGTAACAATTTCTCCTTTCTCTAGTTTGCAAGCTGACTTGTCACAAGAAGTGCATGTCCAAAATCCAGAGCAGCTGTACCTCCTGTGGGAAAAAGGTAAGGCCCGTGAATCTGGGATGGGGTTCTGTGCTACCAGAAGTGGTGCATGCAAAATGCTGTCTTTATTTCTCAGTAAATGAACAGGGAATGTCCAGGCACTGAATAAAAATTGCTTAAACAATTCTCTTCTCTGTCTGCATGTAGTCAGAGAGGGGCCCTGCACTTGCAGAAGCAGAACATTCTAGGAGGTGATGCTTGAGCTAATTTAGGAACCCTTCTCACAGAGTGTGTGTGCAGTGTTGGCCAAACTGATAAAGAAATCCTGCAGTGTGAACCATAAAGGCTTTTTACTGCTGCAGCTCAGCAAATCTGCCTTATGACCAAAGGCATGTAGCAAGCCAGAATAGAACACTCAGCTCTAGTTTCTGGAATCATAAGGTGCTTGTAGCAGGAAGCCGTGGCATTGTCTAGCTGGGGAAGGGGAGCTCGCAGTGGGATCACACCTGTGTGCTCCCCAGGGCGAGCAGGACGCGGAGCCCCGGCACTTCGGGGTGTGCGTGAGCGCCCTGACCAGCGACAGGAACTCGGTCCCTGTGGTCATGGAGAAGCTGCTGGAGTACGTGGAGATGCACGGGCTCTACACAGAAGGCATCTACAGGAAATCAGGATCAGCAAATCGGATGAAGGAGCTGAAGCAGTTGCTGCAGGAAGGTCAGGCAGTGTTATCTACCCTTTGCACTTCATTGCATATCAGTTTTCCCTTCAATTCTCTTCTGTCTGAAAGTGTCTGTCACTTCTTAGTGTTTAAAAACAGCTTTTTGTTGACCGTGCAGGCAGCATTCTTTTTGTTGGCTGCCTAAAGCTGTTTAGTACCTTTAAATTACTGTCTTTTGCCTGTTTTTAACTTCTGAATTGCTATTTGGATTCTGTGAACAGGAGTTTTGAATGTTTCTAATCTTATTTCTGTGGGGTCTGATTGTGTGCATCAAAGGATTCAACTGCTCTAAATAAAACATTTCTTTTCAGACCCAAACTCAGTGAAACTGGAGAATTACCCTATTCACACCATCACAGGGATCCTTAAGCAGTGGCTGAGGGAATTGCCAGACCCACTGATGACCTCAGCACAGTACAATGATTTTCTCAGAGCTGTAGGTAGGTTTTAAAACCATTCTTTAAACATTTCTTCTTTAACTCATTGTGTCCTTGGGAAAAGAAATTCTTAAGCTGCTCCTGCTGACTAAACAGCTCCTTCCAGTCTACTTACAAGAGTGATTTCAGACATTTTAAATAAAAAACTTTCCAAGGAATTTCTCCTCTAGTTTACTTGATCTTGCTTCAGGTTTTTTTTGTTTTGTTTTTTTTTTTTATTTTATTTTTAATGTGTCACAGCTGCTCTTTCTAAAAACTGTATGAGCATGTGAATGAGTTTCCTTTCAGGCAGGGTTTTTCTTCTTGTTATTCTGGACCAGATCTGAATATACTGATACTTTAAATCCCTAGATTCTTTTAACTTCAGTGGGATTAAGGCACCCAAGACAGTGTTTTAGGTCTTAGTGTGTCACCTGATGATTGCTAACAGCAGTAGCATCTAAAAATGCAGGATAAATGCAGTGCCATGAGGGGTACTTTAACATTCAGTTATAACAGTTGCTAAATGAAATGACTGTAAGACTTAGCAGAATTTAGGAATTTTTAGCTTTCCACTAGCCTTGCACAGCAATTAATATCTTACGTTTTCTCCCTTTGTGCAGAACTGCCAGAGAAACAGGAGCAACTCCATGCCATCTACAGTGTCCTGGAACAGCTCCCACAAGCAAATCATAATACCTTGGAACGACTCATCTTCCATCTTGTCAAGTAATGAGCTTAATTTCCTCATTTGTAAAGAAACTGGGATTCTAAATGCTTCTTGGAAGCTTTCTAAAGTGTTAAACGCCTTCAGTGTCAGTGTGGGGATCGTGCTGCTATTTTAGAAATGACAGAATTGAAGCTGGTAGTTGTGCTCGTGAACAGGTGTGTGGTCACTTCTACCACCTGGTGTATTTGGATCAAACCAGGTAAGAACAGCTTTGAAGACAAGGTAGATCTCAAAGCCTTGGTCCTTCATCTGAGCACCAGGATTTAGACAGAGGGGCTTGTAGTGAACTGAGGATGAGCATATGCAAGTCCCAGGAGCAGGGATAAGGGACTGCTCTTACCTGAGGAACCTGAGGATTTTCCAAGCAACCCTCCAAACATGGGCAAAAGTGATTTTTGAAGAGAACAGGCTGAATCACCAGACATGCTTTTGAGAAGCTATCAGACTAGCTTAACCTGGGTGACTCCGTGATCCTTTGGTACATGAAATGTTGTCTACTTAGTAGGTGTGAAATAACTGTAAAGCTTCTGTGGACTGCTGTACATACTGAGTGTCCAAGAGGCCTCCTTACATCTTATTTGGGAACTCTGGCAAGGTGTGATCAGGGTGTTTGTATTCCAGCAAGGGCTGCTTAAAATCTCTTTTCCTGCATGTTGAATTGCAGAGTGGCTTTGATAGAAGATGTGAACCGCATGTCCCCCAACGCCTTGGCCATCGTGTTTGCTCCGTGCCTCTTGCGCTGTCCTGATACCTCCGACCCCTTGACCAGCATGAAGGATGTTTCAAAAACAACCATGTAAGTTTTGGCAGTCTGCTGGGAAGCAGTGTTTTGGAATGGGATGGAAGGTCAGTGCCACTACCTGTATTTGTTACAACTTCATTCGTATCAAACTGAGAAGCTGAGGTTCAAGAGTTGTTGCATTCTTGTTCTGCCAGTGCTGCCAATTCATACACCCCTCTCAGACCTTCCACCTGTCTCCATTTTACTAAGCATAAAGTAGGATGATCTATAGGTCTTAACTATCAGGTTTGTGCTCTACATCAAGATAATATATTTTTTGGGGGGCTTGTACCCTAATCATCTATTTTGCTGAGATACAAGGCATAATAGACAATATTATATAGAATTAAGCTGTCTCCTTTATACTTGGAACCCCCTGATGATCTCTTCTGCATTGTTCTTTGAATTGAAGAAGGTTCTGTCCTTGACCCTCTCTGTTCTCCTCACCCTCCAGCAACTCTGGCTGTGAGAGCCCCTCACCATCCTCACTGCATGGCTGGCCTTGTCTCTGCCTCCAATGAAAACAGAGTTTGAAAAGTGACAGCTTTTTGTAACTTCTTACTGACCCCTGGGGCCATAGAGGTGGAGAAGGGCAGTTGCAGGCTCGTTGTGTCTCTGCCAGCCTGTGCCAGCACAGGGACAACAGGTAGAACAACTGGAGCTGTTGGCAGCCATGGTAATGTCTGTCTGCTCACCACTGTGTACAGCCAGCATGGGAGGCTCTGGTGATCCCAGGAGGAACATATGCCATTACCTGTCACCATTTCCTGTCCTGTTGTGCCTGCTGTGTTGGACTCTTCCCCTGTTACCATGCAGTGCTGCTGTGAGGGATGGGCTGGGATGCTGTGCTTGTGCTCTAGCCACGTGTGTGTGACAAACACCCCCAGGCCAGGAGCAGCATCCCATCCCACCATGGTTGTTTCAGAATCTTCATGGTATGAGGCAGCTCCATAAGCTCTTGCCTTTCTCACAGGTGTGTAGAGATGCTCATAAAGGAGCAGATAAGGAAGTACAAGATAAAAATGGAAGAAATCAATCAGCTGGAAGCAGCAGAGAGCTTCGCTTTCCGACGGCTCTCGTTGCTTCGGCAGAACACGGTAAGTGTTGAAATAAAACATCAGCTTCTTGGGGAGAGAGTGCTACTTCTCCTGTCCATCCTTTCAGTGAGTCAAAAATCCGTTGGGAAAAAACAACTGCCCAAAGCTGTAGGTAGGAGCTAAATATAGAGCTGCACTGAAGTTCTGATAAATGAAGGGTGCAGGGGTGGGAGTCTGTTTTTGTGTTGGTCAAAATCTATTCCCATGTAATTCTGTTAGTGAAACTAAGATTGAGTGTCTGACATGGCAAAAGAGTTCCTTCACTAAAGAAATGGCTGGTGCCCAAAAATATGCTTCATTCTAGGAGGGAAAATACACTTACTCCTTTGGTTTTTTGAACTGATTAATACAAACCAAACTGTGTCTGATCAGAGGCTGCATATAGTGAATTTGGTCTCCATCTCTCTCTAGCTCTGGCCTATAAAACTTGGGTTCTCTTCCCCTTACGAGGGGAAGCTGGTATGTACAACTGCCTGGCTCCAGTGCATGGAGTTTTCTTACAGTACTCTTGCATGACTAAAATGCTTACATAAGTTGTAACTTACTTTTAAACACTCCTTTGAACAATCAGGACTGCATGCACTGGTGCAACTTCCTCCCCAGACTGCATGCGGGGCTTCTGGCCTGTTCTGTCATCACCTGGTGTTTTATAGACACTGTGTGTAACTTACATTGGATGTAATAATACTACTCATTAAGTGACTACTAAAACTAAGCTGAGCCTGACAGATAAAAAAAGATAACAAAATCCTGGAAATCAGGTGAATAGGAAATTTCTCTTACTTTTTGAAATATTTGTATGGATAACTAACAACTCTTCATTCAATTCCATCAGCCTCTCCTTTGACCTACTCATTTGTCTTCCACTCTGAAACTTGCAGATGAATGTACCTGCTCATGACTGACAAGTGTTACATGTGAATCTGTCTTGCAGAGTAAAAGCTCTCAGGTCAAAGGAAATGACAGTGGCACCTCAGAGCTGGACTCGGTGCGTGAAGAGGAGGACGTTTCTGAAGCCAGCAACCGGGAGAAGGAGATTCTCATTGATCGCATACAGTCAATAAAAGAAGAAAAGTAAGTCCCCCTTTACCTGGTCAGGCCATGCCCTTTGCACTTGGAGGCAACACAGGTAGTAAAGCAGGATACCCTTTGTCCAAAAGGATCTAACTCTATTCTATAGGCCTTTACAAGGGGGAAAAGGAAAATACAAAGCACTAGCTGAGAGAAAATACCATGAGCATTCATAGTTAATGACTACGTGCTTTACCTCTGAACATGAGCTGCATAAAGCTGCTTGTGCAGAGGTGCTGCAGCGTGCGTTTGATGCAGGGAGGACATCACTTACCGCTTACCTGAGCTCGACCAGCGAGGCTCTGACGAGGAAAACGTGGACTCGGAGACCTCTGCCAGCACAGAGAGCCTGCTGGAGGACAAACCAGGCCGGATGGATACCGAAGGTCAGTATTAAGGTAGTAAGTGCTTTTTTTTATTCTACATCTTTCACTGCGTACAGCCAGGTGACCGAACATTCATTGGTCACAGTGGCTCATATCAAGTTACATTTTAGGCCTGCTATCAGTCTCTAAGTATCTTATTTCTTTAAAGCAATTATTGGATTACACTGCTGTGCTCAGAGCTCCAGCGTGCCTGCCAAAGACATTTGCAAAGTGCCTTCTCTCCCGCAAACCTCTTCAAATTCTTACTCTGCATCCCTGGCTTCAAGGCGCAGATACTCCTTAACACTGTCCAAGATTAAAGTGCCCCGTCGAACTCCAGTGATGCCAACAGCAAACATAAAACTTCCTCCCGGGCTGTTCAAATGTACAGAATCCCAGGACAAGGTTTTGGCTGAGGAAGAGTCTCAGATGGTGCAGCGGAGGGAGCAGCCAGCGAGGCGGACTGACAGCATCCAGTCAGTGTACATTGCACAAGGGTCTGCACTGGCCCACGCTCAGGAACTCGGGGATGAATACGAGCCCACAGCAAAACTCAAACGCAGGTTCTCGGACCCTTACTCTCACATTCCCTGTGCGGAGAAGTGAAATTCTTCAGCTCTCCGGACTCTTCTTGAAGTTGACCACAGCTTTGGCTTTAACCCTTTGAAGGCTGTGAATTTGTTCATGGTCTTTTAAGTGGCTGTGGGAAAGGCAGCCCAGAAATGTACAGTACTGTAAGGGTTAAACAAGGTTGTTTTAAGCAAATATTCTCCACTTTAAATTAAAACCTTGCAAAGAAAGTAAAGCTTAATGTTGAATACATGGGTTGAGTGTACAGGAAACAAGCCCCCCATTCCGCTGCTGTGCCTTTTCCATTTGCCTTACAATGGACTCTCATGGGACCAACAGTGAGTTTAGGTCAATGTGTGTTGCCTTAATGTTTTGTATGATTTTATGACAATTTTCTCTGTGGTTTACAGAACTGTTAATGCGGTAATAGCCTTAACTGAGACCAACATGTATAAAACGTTTATTAAAACATTGCACTTTTAAAAAATACGTGTAGTACTTTATCGATGTCTGTCTAACAAGCAGTTTATTCCGAAGGAAGCCTTTAATCGGGTACTGTTTTTATAGAGTACTGATAAAGGACGGGGAAGCGGGAAGCACTAACGCGTTTGCGGTTTCAGAGGGGAGGATTTTGGTGCTCCTGGAGCAAAGGCGGAACCCCCGTGCTGGGTGTGCTCTGCGGAGCCGCCTCCCCTCAGTGCGGGGACACACCTGAGGGCGAGCGGCGATCCTCCATCGGCGCCTTGAAGCCGCGGCCGTGCCCCAGCCCCTCACGGCGCTGCGCCATGTTGGACTGAGGGAAGAGCTCAGCTCGCCCGCAGCAGCCGCCACAGCGCTGCCCCAGCGGCTCCGAACCGCAGCTGCCTCTGTGCCCGTGCGCGGGCATTGCATTCGCGGGAAGTTTTTGGGTTTTTTAAATAAACCGGGGCGGTCACGGCCCGCCCGGCGCTTCCCGCCCCTCCCCGCGCCCCGCCCCAAGATGGCGCCCGGGGCTGAGGTGAGTTCCGGTGCCACCATGGCCGCGACGCGGCTGGAGCTGAACTTGATGCGGCTCCTGAGCCGGTGCGAGGCGCTGGCGGCGGAGCGGCGGGACCCCGAGGAGTGGCGGCTGGAGAAGGTGAGGCCGCCGCGCCCCTCCCGGCCCTCTGCCCCGCAGCACCGCGTCCGGCCCTCAGTAATCGAGACGGGGAGCGCTGTGGTGATAAACTCACAGCTTTGGCCCCAAAGGGGTATTTCTCCTTAATGCTGTCGCTTAAAGTGTTGTTTTTGCCCTCAGTATGTGGCTGCTCTGGAGGACATGCTCCGGGAGCTGAAGAAGCAGGCCAGGTGAGCGCCCTGAGCCCCTGGGTGCTCGCTGTGGGATTTGTGCTAAAGGGAAAACCCTTCGGGTTGTGCCAGGGGAGGATAGCAGGAAAAATTCCTTCAGTGAAAGCGGTAAAACACTGGAACGGGCTGCCGAGGGATGGGGTGGAGTCATCACCCCTGGAAGTGTTCACATAGCGAGCAGATGTGGCACTTTGCAGTATGGTTAAGTGGGATTGGGGGATTCAGTCGAAGGTTGGATTTGGTGATCTTGCAGTACTTTTGTAACATTAATGACACAGTGATTCAGTAATCTCTTACCTGGAAGTCAGCCGTACCTCACAAACACTATAGCAGTATGCACTTACCTGTGGAAACACCTGTTCCCTGAGCCCTCCCTGCCTTGGAAAAGGTGATTTGCAGAGGGTTGTAAGTGTGTTCCCAACCTGAGGCTATTTCTGCTTCTTTGAAGAACCATGCGGGCTTGTTGTTTTTATTATTATTATTTCATTTGGAAAGTAGAACACTAGAAAATGCTGATAATTTTTGGTTTTCATATTAGTATCTTTCAATTCCAACAGCAAGCCAGCCCCTGAACTGCTGAACGAATACTCTCGCAAAGTGGACTTCCTAAAGGGACTCCTAGAAGCTGAAAAATTGGTAAGATCTAGTAGTTCAGCTTGAAAAGACTCCAGTACTCTGTGTTTATATTCACCTATTGCCTGGTTCCTGTTCTTACTTTTATTTTACATCTCGAAATAACAATTGTTAAAATCTTATTAGGCACTCCTTGTAAAAGTCTGAATAAATGTATTGGATTCATGTTTTGTTAAAAGGAGGTATTTTATGAAACTTCCTTTCAAACACAAAGTGTGTGTTGCGTGCATCTTTCTCACTCCTTTGTTAGGAGATGCAAGGGCAGGTACTGTCCCTCTCTGGGCTGGTCCCAGGTGTACCTGGAAAGCTGTGAAATGCCAATAAGCTGGGTTTTGGTCAGTGAGGTGCAGACAGTGCTACTGTTCAGGCTGACTTCACTGTTGGGATTGCACCCCCATCCTTGTGGGTCACACCCGAGGTGTCTCACACTGCAGAGTCTCATATCCCTGACTGTTCCCTGCTTCTCCCCACTCCCAGTCTTCATCGACAGAAAAGGCTCTGGCAAACCAGTTGCTGGCCCCTGGGCGCACCCCAACCACAGCCAAGGAGAGAACCCCGGCCACCAAAACCGTCCATCTGCAGACCAAGGCGCGCTGCACGGGTCAGATGAGGAGAGAGCTGCTTGGCACAGTATGTCCAGTGCTGCTGCTGCTTTACAGGTTGTCCTGCTTGTGTTCAGCTGCCTCAGGGTGCTGAACCTCACCTGAGACACCTCAGGGTGTCTCAGAAATGTCCCAGGCTGGGTGGGGAGTCACCTCTTTATCTCTAAATCCTGCACGGGCACTCTGCAAGGCTGTCCTTTATCAGTGACCCTTTGTAATCTGCAGTTTTGGTTCTCTTTCCCCTCCCAGGACCCCCTGGCTACTGATGGTAAGTTTGATCTCTTGTTTCCTCTAACTGTAGTCAACCTGAGTCTTACAGGGAGGGTAAGAGGGAGGTCAGGTGTTCAAGATTTCCCAAAGTGTACTTTTAATTTAGTGCCTCACTTCTTTTCAAGACAGCAGATTTTAAAAACAAACTAAACCAAAAACCCTGACAGATCAAGACAGAAGTGTTGTTATCAATGGTGGCAGGGACTTGGAGGAGGCTCTTTTTGTAGCAGTCATGCAGAAACAGACATTCTAATTACAGAATTAGCAGGCGCAATTTATTTTGTGCCTGTTCCCTTCTGCTCTGAGCAAACCATGTGATCCTGGGTGCTTTGAGTAGGTGTTGTTCAGTTCCTCTGGAATACACAGCCATGTTATTCACGTAGGGAACTGGGAGGAATTAATTTGAAGTTTCCATGGCTACCGTTAGAGCAGCTGGAGCTGGGCCAATCTAACATGTCCTGAAAGAACACCAAGACACACAGGCTGAAACCCTGCCCTCAGGGATGTGATTCAGCTGGGGTTTTTCCCCTCTTTTGATGTTGGGTGTCCTCTTTTCCCTGCAGAAAGCAGGTAGGCATTTGACACCCATATTCCGTGGGGCAGAGGCTAAGTAGTGTTTGGTTATCCAAAAATCCTTTACAGAAGATTTCTTTTTTCAGCTTGTGATTCCATGGGAATTTATAACATGCTAAATGCTTTTTTAATTTTTCCAGATTCTGAGGAGTTGAACATAAGGAAGCGAAAGTAAGTCAAAATTTCTCATTCCAGTGCTCAGTGTTTTGGGAACTGTTTTCCAAATGACCTTTAAATCCCAGATATGCTTTAAATTGGGTGAAGTGTCTGCTCATAGAAACCAAAATAGAATGGCTTCAGCTGACTCAATGGGTCTTGTTGTCTTGTAGAGATGTAAAATCTAAGAAAGCTTGTGAGATTGACCCACAAGGAAGTGTAAATCCCATTTTTCCCCTCGTGCTCTTGCAGAGGCCTCACATCAGATGAGAAGCAGTCAGCAGTGGAGCTGGATGCTGTGCTGCAGCACCACCAGGACATGCAGGAGAAGCTGGCTGAGGAAATGCTCAGCTTGGCTCGCAGCCTCAAAAACAACACCCTGGCTGCCCAGAACGTGATCAAACAGGACAACCAGGTAGTGCATGTTGAGCTGTGACCCCTCAGTTCTGCAACCCACAAGGTTCAAGGGCTGATATGTGAAATCCTGTAGCTCGACTCCAGGTGGGATTGGAGTGGGGAGACTGAGGGCAACACCTGCCTGCAGCTGAACCTTTTCTCTCTTGGAGGAAGCTGCCAGACCTGGCAGCTGTGAGGCTGACGCTGTTCGCTCTCTTTGCTCCACAGACACTGTCACACTCCCTCAGGATGGCAGACCAGAACTTCGAGAAGCTCAAGGACGAGTCTGACCGCCTGGAACAGCACGCCAAGAAATCTGTCAACTGGCTGCTGTGGATAATGCTCATTGTCGTTTGTTTTATATTCATCAGCATGATTCTCTTCATCAGGATTTTCCCCAAACTGAAATGATTCTGTTCCATTTTATTTAAAGCTGCCTGCAGTGCAGTGGGAAAGCTCAACTGGTGTGAGAACTGTCACAGTCAATGTCCTTAAAGAGGGCATAGATAGGCCTGTCCAAGGCCCACCTTGGATCTCCTCCCTGTGCAGGCAGTGGAGGGTTTCCTGAGGACGGCTTTCCACACTTGTTTACTTGGTGACTGTTGTTGCCTCTTGAGGGGAGAGCTGAGGTAACCATGACAATTTACACTGAGCTGCTAACAAGTTCTTTAGTGGATAAATACAGTCATTTTTAATGTGGTTGTGACAAATGTTACGATTCCTAAAAGGCGTTTAGTCAATACAAATTTAAATAACAGTTGAAGTCTTATACTCTTTCCTGACTTTACAGCTTTTCTGTACTAACCCTAGGAGCTTGCTGCCAACAGGATATTTAATTTCAGTTCTGTACATACACAGCTGCAGGTGTAGGAAGAGAATTCGGCTGTTCAGGTGCTTGCCTGGCTCAGATTCAGAGTGTCAACAGGTAAAACTCTTCTCAGGTTCACCTTTTGCCCAGACGAGTATTTGGGACTTCAGACTTTACCATCTTCTCCAGTTTAGACTTACTACAGGACTGGAGTTACTTTATGTGCAGTGTTTACTTCCCTTTTGTGCATGCAAATGTTCTCACCTCTCATTGTTGTGTTGATGCCGTTGCATGAAGGAAACACCATGACCCTGCCACCTTGGAGCTGTACACACAGTGCTGCAGGTGGCACAGACCTCACCTGTGTAAACATGCTTGTGCTGGAAGATGAGGGCAAAGGAAGGTGGTCTCTTCAAGATGGAAATAATTTTAAAAAATACTCAGCCTTTTCTTTTTGAGCAAATTATTCCTGTTAAGCATTGTTTGAAGAATTCACTAAAATAAAACAGAAAAAAATAAACTCATGTTTTTAAAACACTGCTGCTGCTAGAAAAACTTGGAGGCTGCAGTAAAGTGGGGTTTGTGTGGCAGCCTGAGAGTGTCTGTAGGTGCTTGTGATAAGCTAAAAGCAAACCCTTCTGCATTCCTGCTGGTCAGTGTTCAGGTGTGTCCCATGGAGGAGGTGAGGGGCAGCAGGTGACCCTGGCTGTGCTTTGGTCTGGAACCAAACCATGGGGTGTTCCAGACCTGGCTGCTGATCCCAACAGCCCCAGGACAGGGGGTGGTGAGGGAAGAGCTGTTTGTCACAATTGGGTTCTTAGGAACATCCAGCTTTGCGTTGAACACATCCCAAAGCACCAGGCTCTATGGCAGAGCTGTGCTCTGCTCTGTACAAACCTGTCTCTGGTAATGAAGACAGTTAACATTTTTTAAACAAAGTATTTCTGTTCATTTCACACCATGTTTGCAATGTAGCATGCCACTCATGGATTATCAAATGAATAATTACATTATGAGGTACAGCTTTTAATTCCAGCTACTCAGATACCTGTGATATACTCCTGTTTTACTTACCTTGAATTTAGAGAAAACATATTGTTGTATGAATCAATTCGTGGACATTTCTGCTTTTCCCGGTTGTTTTCCTTCATCTGTATGTAATGGTTGACATTTCACTGTGCTTCATTAGTCAATGCTGTGTCACCAAATAATTTTTCAATTCTAATTGTTCACTACTTTCCCTGCAGGCATTTCAATGCCAAGCTCTTCTCTTGGAGGCTGAATGTGATGCTGGAGTGTTTTTGTGTGTGAGATTTTGGGGTGCAACCTTAATGCTTCATCATCCATAGCATTGTCTTTATTACTTGAAAGAAATTATTTTTTCCTAGCTTGCAAAAGATTTGGTGCATCATTGCAGACAAGTTTAAAACTGAATTTTGCTATCAGCGAAATGGGTTGCCTATAACTTTTTGGCACTTGTAAATTAGGAAATTTTTGTTTGGAAAGACATGAAAGGGAGCTGCTAGTGATAGCTTGTCTCCCAAGTCACAGATACTGATTTACAAAGAAACCTGCATGGAGTGAGTTCAGAAACCACTTAACTTTTGACCATTGACATTTCATGGGTGTTTGTTATTTTGAATGAATGGCCAGGAGTGAACCCTGTAACACTTTTTGTTATCTCCAGTGGCCGTTGAGCTCTGAGCCTCTGCTTCCTGGGGCTTCTCTCCCAGGTGGAAGAATGTTCCCTTCTTCCTCCAACCCAATGGATCCACTGCCTCAGCAACCCCTGCAGACAAAGGCTGGGTTATTGTCTTTGCTTTTCTCGAGTTCACTTAGCAATTGGAATCATTCAGCACCACTTTGAAGATGGGAGCTGGTGCTATTTAGAATAAACAATGACTCAGGGCTTTGTGACATTCCCCAGATGAATGACAGTTTTTATTTTTGATTGACCTGTGGGGGGTGGTGGATGCTCTGCTGCTCCAGCCCTCAGCTCCATTTTATGGCACAGGGCTCTGTGCAGCTCTGCACAGAATAATATGTATAGAATACGTATAGAATTGGCCTTCTGTGAGAGTTGCTTAACTTTCCCAAAAGCTTGGGAAATCCAAATGGGGAGATGTTTATCAGGCACGGGGCTGGGTCTTGCTTGGCTTCTTGGCAGACTACCTGCTTTGAGACAGCAAGGAGAATTAAACCAAAACTCTTTTGGAGGCTTGGGTCATGTCAGGCCAGTGGATGCAGTGATTCAGAATCAGTGACTCTGGGTCAGTCTAAGCTGTTCTGGCAAACACCCTTGGTGGCAGAGACGCTGTTGCTACAATGTTCAGTGTTCAGCAGTGTCCTCACAGGCCGATGGGATGTGCTGCAAGGATCCTTCACAGGCTGTTGGTGCAGGAATGGCAGGAGCAGAACGCTGGACAATGGCTTCTCTGGCTGGGCAGTCCCAGGTTTTGGGTATGTGTTCCCTTGAGTTTTCTTTGCACTTTGTGCATCAGTCGTGAGAGGCTGTGAGCAGCTTCCCCAAACTGTCAGCTATTCTGCCAAAAGGGAATATCCTGTAAAAAGTGAAAAGGAGGGAGTGGACAGAGCAGGATTCTGCTCCTGACTGTTCCCTGTGTGACACCCAGTGTTGCTTCCCTTCTCATTGCTGTAAACCTGCCATGAAACCTCAGAATTGAATCTTAGGATTTATAGTTGCGATTTGGTTTCTTTTATGAAAGAAATTGTTCCCTGTGAGGGTGGTGAGGCCCTGGCAGAGGCTGCCCAGAGAAGCTGTGCCTGCCCCATTGCTGGAAGTGTACCAGGCCAGGCTGGATGGGGCTTGGAGCAACCTGGGATAGTGGAAGCTATCCCTGCCCATGGCAGGGGGTGGGATGGGATGGGCTGGGCTTTTCCAACACAAACCATTCTGTGAATAATAAAAACTGTAATGACAGTGCTAGAGCAGCTCGGAACTGATACTCAAATGTCGCGGTCTGCAGCAAAATTCCCGATGTGATTCCCAAGTCCCAGGGCCTGGCACGGGGCTGGCTGGCTGGGAGCTCCTGTCCTGACCTGCCCCACTGCTGGGAATCCGTGTGCGCTCACCGTGTGTCCCACTGAACGGGAGTGACATTAAAGCCCAACGACGCTAAATCAATACCACCTGTCACATGATGCCACCGTGACATTTCTGGCATGAGCGCTCCCTCTAATAGGAGCTGAAGTGGGAAGCAGCAGCAGTTAGTGAATAATGGATCAGATACGCCTGATTTGTAACATTTACAGAGGGAGGGCGTGTCTCCCAGCGACAGAACAAACCGGTTATCAAACGGGAACTGGGAGTTCTGGCTCGTCCAAAACGCAAGCCCTGAGCAGCGCGGAGCACAGAGCCAGGGTTTGTGAACCCCTGGTGCTGCCCAGAGCGCCAGCGCTCCCTCCAAATTAGACTCTGGATCAACAAAAACAGGCATTAGTGTCAGGAAATCACCCGAGAAGGAGAGGCTGGGGGTGAGCTGTGGGTCAGAACTGGTGTAGCCGGTGGCTGGGGGCAGCGATGTGGTGGCTGATGGAGAACAGGGAGCCGGGCAGCAGGCAGTGCTAAACACACCCGGGGCTGCCTGAGGTGAGCGGCAGAAGCTGCAGGGAAGGATGGAGGGTGAGGAGGCTCGGGAGGCTGAAGGCCACATCTGTCTGGGCTGTCTCACATCTGGGCCCTGCTTGCCAGACCCAGGTTGGGAACACTGACAGTACTTTGGTTTTTTCAAGTTGAATACTTTGATGCTGAATTAGAACAAAAATATTCTGACAAGGAGTTAAAAATGAGTCGAATATTGCATCTGCCTCTGTGACACCCAAAAATCAAACTGCACAAAACCAGAAACTGGACAATAAAGGCTAAAATGAGGCAATGCTGCAGTTGGCCATGAAGAACTGGAATTTGCATCCTTCATCTCCAGGGTCTTTGACCTGCATGTAGCAGAGAGATGCCCTCTGCCATTTTCACCCTGGCCAAAATTTGTATTTGCTCATGTAACCATAGAATTCTCCAGAAGGATCTGACAGTGTTTCCTGTTTCAACAGTAAAAAGCTGAGACTTCTGTCCTTAGCACATGAAGTGACCGGATCTCCATCCTCTGAGCCTTCTCACTGAGAAAAGTCACTTATCGGATTTGGTGTGGACGGAAGGAAGGGTAAGAAAGGAACTCTGTCAATCCATGACGTGAAATATTTTATATTAAGACATTTGGCAAAGGGTTTTATGTGATTCTAAACAGGATGAGATAATTTTCCAAGGTCAGCTCTCCTGTACTCTCAGCTTTAGGTTTAGTCACTGAGAAGTCAATCCCGTAAACCTTCACAGCAACATCCTGCCAGTGATGCAGAGACTTGGCTGTTGTTGGCTTCAACAGCAGCTCTGCTGCATCTTCAAACGGCAGGAGGCTGAAAACGTGCAAACTGCCTGGGGAGAAATGTGTGAGCAGGAAAAAGTGCCTGGAAATCAATAAAAACACAGCAACCATGTAAGTTGTGTAGGGTAAGAGGTAATTCTTCACCCAGGCAGTTGCAACTTCTTGTTAAGAGAAGGCCACAGTGAACTGGTGGAGCAGAAAGTGGGAATTCTGACCTCAGCTCAGCCTCCAGGCTGCTGCGTGGCTTTGGCTCCTGAACTGGTTTTCAAGCAGTTTAGTTCTTAAAACAGAATTGGTACCAGTGAACCTTCTTGGTGAGTCAGCTGCTCCAAAGCTCCTTTTGGGCACAAAGTTTGTGCAAAGTTCCCTGACTATTCCCAGGCTGGTTAATTAGTGAGGAACTTTAATTTGTATGGCTAAAGACACACAGCCTAAAACCCACCCATGTGCTCCAGTGTATAGAGAAAAGGATGTATTTGGTTTTCAAGGTGTGAAGCTTTCAGCAAGCTCCATGTGTTGGTGGTTGGGAGCTGAGCTGGGTTCTCTCTCCACAGACTCTTGTGGCAGTACAAGGATGTCACTGCTGCGACATTCAAGCTGCTTTACATAGTCATTGTCCCTGCCTGTTTGTGCAAACGTGGTTCCTGCTCTAGGGATGGGCTTCCAAGGACTTCAGATCTGAGCAGCATTGATCTGGAGGAGGGATCTGTTGGGAAGCTGATCCTCTTAGGTTGGTTTGATGTGGAGGCATCTGTAGGACAGAGCAATAGACTTTGGATAAGGTACAGAGGGACAGGACACAGGGAATGGCTTCCCACTGCCAGGGGGCAGGGCTGGATGGGATATTGGGAAGGAATTGTTCCCTGGGAGGGTGGGCAGGCCCTGGCACAGGGTGCCCAGAGCAGCTGTGGCTGTCCCTGGATCCCTGGCAGTGCCCAAGGCCAGGCTGGACATTGGGGCTTGGAGCAGCCTGGGACAGTGGAAGGTGTCCCTGCCATGGCAGGGGTGGGATGGTCTCTAAGGCCTCTTCCAACCCAAACCTTTCTATAATTTAAGTAAGGAATGGATCAAACTGAAACAAGTAAGTCTTTGTAGGGTCAAACAGATGGATACACTCTATTGCAAGTCTCTCTGTACTTGTTTTCTTAGGAGGATTCAGATCTGAACCCCCATGGTCTGTGATTATTACAGTTCATAGCAGACACTTATCTCTGCTTATTTCCAAGTTATTTTAACTGAACCATAAAACATCTATAATGGAGAGAAAGAAATGCGACTGTTGCCAGTATTTAATATATCAAGCTGGTGATTTTAGTAGCTTCTTGAATCAGGAATTAAAGAAGAGCCTGCATTGCAGCTATTAGAAAAAAAAAAGAGTAAGCAGGTGTTGGCTTAGTTTCTAAGCGCCCACATTGCTCCTGTTGGTTTATCTGATTGCAAACCAAGTGCACTGTAGCGTGATGAATATGTAGCAGTGAATGTATGGGAAAGATGCTGGAAAGGTTGCACCCTGATGTTTTTAATAAGTAATTAGAAACTAAAAATAGTATTTTAAGGAAAGATAATAAATCTGTAGCCTTTAATCCTCATGTTCCAATGTGTAAGCTGATATCATTATTACATGGAAGGCAATGAGAACATAAGTGAGTAAGCAAGAGCAGGTTGCTGATACAGTCACAGTATAAATTCCACACAGCCCGAGCTGTCCAGGTGATGTTTGACTCTGTCTGTTTTATGCAAAGTCCACAGTCATAAAGCAGGTTAATTTGCAAGCAGAGAACACATACTTTTGTTGTTTATTTCCATTCCTTAACTGCTCTTACTTCCTGAAGCAGCCCGGAATGAGTGGGGCTCCAAGTCTCTCTGTACTTGTCAGCTCAAGGCAGCAGCGTGGATTTGGGAGAAAAGGACAGAAATGGGGAAAATGCCTTTCCATGACTGTGGTTCTGATGCACCATTCTGATGCACCTGAAACAACAGCTCCTGTGCTGTGCAGACACACATCTGCTGTGCTGATGACAGAGAAAGCATCCCCACTTAAGCAGAGCCTTTCATCTCAGCATTTAAATAGTCTGCAAATGCCAAGATGTAGTTATTGTTGCACAGGTACCATCCCAGCTAATCCTGCTTACACTGGTCGAATCAGGCCGCTGGCCTTACCCTGTCCTGAGGGGAACTTCAAACAACATCGGGGGGTGAATCACACAGCAGAGCCATGATTCCACTGACCAGCCTTCCTCTCATTCACTCTCTGTCGTGTCCCTGGGACAACTATGATTCTTTACCGGGAAAAGTAATGCAAAGTATTTTAAATAGGGTAAGCTCATGGTGCAATTCAGTGTCCAGACAAAGGGACTGAGGCACGGTGACCTGCTGGTCACCACTGCCTGCCCAGGGGCCCTTAATGTCAGGCAGAAGCAAGAGATCTGTTGTAAGCTAAAGATGGTGGCATGAAAATTTTAAAGAATGTCTATTTGCGAAGCATTTTTGAATTAAAAAAGGCTTTATTCCAGCAGTTTATAACTCGTTTGTCTCACAGAAATGGCTGAAAGCAAGAGCCAGATAAAATTACTGGAAGTTGCCAGGAAACGTACTGTCATGGCTCAGCGTGAGTGCAGCGCAGAGATGATTAAAAAAGGCACCAAATGGTGAATCCCAGTGGAAAAAGAACCAGAAATCTGCAATGGCTCTTTGGGTTCTGTGATAATGAAAGCAGTGTCAGTGGTAGACGGTATCCTCATGCCAAGTTCTGTCCAGCTGTGCGGCAATTCATTCTTTCAGAGAGGAAGGACACGGGCACAGCCAGGGCAACTCAGTCTGGGCTGTCAGCACTGGGGACAGTGACACAGAACCGCAGAATGGTTCGGGTTGGAAGTGGACCTTGGGGACCATCTCGTTCTACCACCTCCCACTATCCCAGGCTGCTCCAAGCCCCGTCCAGCCTGGCCTTGGAAACTTCCAGGGATCCAGGGGCAGCCACAGCTGCTCTGGGCACCCTATGCCAGGGCCTCATCACCCTCCTAGTGAAAATATTTCCCCTAATCCTTAACCTAACCCTGCTCTCCTTCCATTTGAACCCACAGCGAGCTGAGCCTGCTCAACTCCTGCGTTTTACTCGCTGAAAGCTACCGAGGCCACAGCGGCTCCTCGGGCAGCGCCAGCAGGGCTCGCAGGCGGCCTGGATGGATAGAAGGATGGACGGACAGATGGATGGCTGGATGGGTGGATGATGAGGGGATGGACGGATGATGATGATGATGATGATGAGGATGGGTGGCTGGATGCCGTCGCCGCTGCTCCTCCCCCGGCCCGTCCCGTCCCGTGCCCGCGCTCCGCGCCGCCTCTTGCGGCCGCCCCGCTCGGCTCCCAGCTGACAGGGGCAGCCCCTTGTTTACTGGCCGGGGCGCCGCCGCCAGCCCGGCCTGCGCTGGAAGGGGCCGCCGGGCCGGGGCCGACACCGCGGGCAGGGAGGGGCCCGGCGCTATAAAGGGGCTCGGCGGGGGCTCCGCCAGCGATGCTCGGCCGGGCCCGGCCCCCGCGCCCGCCCCGCGGNCCCCTCTCCGCTGCCGCTCCCCGGCTCCTTCCAGGGACGACGCTTCCCGCGGCCCTTTCCCGGTTCCTCCCCGGGTGCCCTGCCCAGTCCCCTCCCTGGGCCCTGCCAGGATCTCGGTCCCCTCCCCGGTCCCTGTCTCGGACCCTTCTCCGGCCCCTTCCCTGGGTCCCCTTCCCCGATCCACTTCCCGGTCCTTTCCCCGATTCTTTCCCAGGTCCCTTTCCTAGGTCCGTTTCCCGGGTTCTTTCCTAGGTCCGTTTCCCGGGTCCTTTTCCCAGGTCCCTTTCCCGGGTTCTTTCCCAGGTCCTTTTCCCAGGTCCCTTCCC
>VWZS01007399.1:389509-545666 GCA_013397075.1 Rhabdornis inornatus | reverse complement strand
TCGGGTTCTTTCCTAGATCCTTTTCCCAGGTCCCTTTCCCGGGTTCTTTCCCAGGTCCTTTTCCCAGGTCCCTTCCCAGGGTTCTTTCCCAGGTCCTTTTCCCAGGTCCCTTCCCCGGGTTCTTTCCCAGGTCCCTTCCTGGCTGCCCTCCCCGATCCTTTCCCCAGTCCCTTCTCTGATCCCTTCCTCGGGTCCCCTCCCCGCTCCCCGGTTCCCTCCCCAGCCCTGTGCCCCCGCCGCTCCTCGGCTGCCTCAGAACCGGCTCCGGTTTCAGGAGGGTTTAGTGTGGCCAGACGCGGAGGTTTTGTCTTTAACCACTTTTAGGTAGTGTGCCAAATCCACAGGTATTAAGATGGGAGAGCTCCGGGGGCAGGCTCTGTGTGTACACAGGGGCTTGTAAAATACAAGACAGGGGTATAAAGATGTTGTGTTGGAGGTCACAAGCTTGTTAAACCCACGGCTGGCTCGAGGTTAAGCCTTATGAGCTGTTTTGATGGGTTACGTTAAATAAACTTGCTAAGGAAATCCTTTTAATGAGAGGTTCTTCAATTTAGGGCGATTCTTACAAATTTTTTGACAAAAGGAAAATATTTATTTGAAGACAGCTAACTGGATCCGTGGGTCATGTCTCCCACAGACAATCTGCCTGGTGGCCTTCCCATCAGAAAAAGCAAAAGCAAGAGCAAAAGAATCAGTTCAAGTACAGACAATACAGCGATGGACATTATAGGGATATGTATGGGATTCAGGAAATAAAGCAGGATTCCTGTGAGACAGCCTCTTTTTCCAGCTGTAGGACAAGTCACATATTTCACAAATAACCCAGTTTCTTCCCTCATACGTGTTTTTACCTTTGAAACCTTACAAGAGGCCGGTGACACTGTGTTACCCTGGGAGCGTCAGTCCCAGGTGCTGTGGGCAAACCTGCCCGCCTCCAACAGAGATGGAAAGGGAGTTGACATATAGCACTAATAATAAATAAATACGTGTGCAACTGGAGTCCAGCAGTTCCTAATTTGAAAACACTATTATTACTGCCACAGCACAGCCTGTGATTTGGTTATTTATTTAAATCATATTTGCTTTTTGGGGTTCAAGCATGTTTATGTTCTAAACTCCCTAATCTTCGCTGTGTTACAGTGTGGTAGGAAAATGTACTCTTGAGTTCATGGATGGAGGAACAGGGGCATAAGAGAGCAAAGCAAAGACTGGGCTGGAACATTTCTGTATCATTTTTATGGTGCAAATACTTCATGAAGTATTCTATAGACAATTAAGGGCCCTGATTTGAAAGGTTTTCAGCTGCTGTGGTGTTTGATTCTATTTTCTGGGGGCTTGGCTCTGTTTTCTGGGAATGGTGAGGCCGCGGAGCACCACGGTGGGGATGGAAAACAACGCGGGGCTGGCACCAGCCTGGCTGGGGGGAAATGCACGGACCAGAGTTGCAAAAGCAAACAAGTTGTTCCCTGAGCAACGGGTCTGATGGAGGCAGCTTTCCTGGAGATCTGTTCCACAGACAGGCCCCCAGGTAATGCTGCTCTCCAGGACAATATTCCCCCCTTGAAATCCGTGGTTTTCCTTGTGCCCCGTAAATTTCTCTCCCCTTTGGTGCCTTTGGGCAGCGTTGGGGGCAAGCAGCAGGTAGATGGAGATGGTTCAGGAGACAGATGAATTGGATGGTAATGTTCACATTTACATCCAGATTATGAGTTTCCTACTCAATCCATCCCATTTTCCTAAATATTTTAGGAACACTTCATGTGAGAGCACTCTTCCTCTCTTACATGTGGTTAAAGGTGGTTACTGAGTTCAGAAATTACTGACAGCAGTAGGAGAAAGGGTTAAGGAAAGAAGGCCTGACCTGTGCATAAAATGAAGATCCATATATCTTGTTTTGGGAAGAAAGACAGGTTTGTGTATTTTTTTTACTGCTGTGTAAACATAATGCAACTTCTTGAAATAAATCTCACACATGACTCATGCCTGTCAGTTCATTAGCTCTGGTATTTGGGGTGGGATTTACCTCACCTAGTTTTAGGCATCTGTTAATGGAGCAGCTTGCTTTGGGCTCCTTTTCTGGTTAATAGAAAACTGATCAATACAGTCATGAGAATTTGGAGTGCTCTTCTCCCCTTCTGAACTCTTCCCCTAAATTTGGGAGCTGCACATGTGCTCCAGTATCTGCTGCTGATGTGGGAGTTGGGAATTCAGTTGAGAGATCTCTACCTAAGTCATCCTATGAGACAAATTTCACTGTGTATTGCTGTAGTAACACACTTATAAAATAGGTTGCTTCTTAGTTAGTATCATATCTGGCTGATAGAGGTATTTTTGTACTCATAAACTCATTAAGAAACTGTTCCCTTGTCTCACCTCAAGCCTGTGTTAATTTTTTGTGTTGAAAGGCTTGGTCTAGAATGAAATTTTGCTCCTGGGAGAATCAAGTAGGAAAAGTGAGTGCAGAAGGGAAGGGCTGTACCAAACCCAGGCCTCAGTGTGTCCTGTCCCTCGTTTTGGGGAGAGGCAGCACAGTGGCTGTCTCTGAACAGTGTAAAACCCCTGAGCTTTGTGGAGGTCAGTTTTGGGGTGACTGCCTTGTGGGATATAAATGATGTTGATATGGGCAAGGTGTAGAAGCTGTTCCTGCTGCCTTTGGAGCAGGGAGGATCTCAGGTGTGGCAGCATTGAGCATTACCTGGGTGATCCTGGTGCTCCTGGGTGCTGTCACCCCAGCTCTCGTTCTGTCTGCATGGGAGCAGGGCAGGAGGAGTCGTTTTTGCTGTTTGGGGTTTGAGGGGAGCACAAAGACAGCCCAAACCAGGCTTTAAAGGGCAGACTTTGAGGGGTTTGCCCTCTTGAGTTGAGCAGTGGGAGGTAACAGATACCTGAGATGTTCCCTGGGGCTGGGGGTTTATAGGGGCTCATTTTGGAGTCCGTGTCCAGTTCACTCAGCTCGAGGTATCTGAGATGCAGAACTGAAGCTTAAAAATCCGTATTTCACAATTTGATGGTTTTTATGTTTATTAAACAATTGCTGCAGTTGGCTAGAAGCTGTCACACAGTCCTTCCCTGTAAGCTCTTACCAGGATGTTTTCCTGTCCAGCAGTTATCCCAAGAAACACCCAAAAATCCTTTTCCCAGTTTCCTAAAGCCACTTCTAAAAATCAGCCTTACGTAGAATTGCAATGCTGTTGACCCAACCCAAGCAAGTGTAATTTTTCTGCAGTAGTTTGTTTATTCAGTAGGCAGCAAACACTACATAAAAAAGCAGAATTAACTAATAGTTACCTCAAATGGTTTGCAATCCTTCTGTGCCAGATTACACTCGTCTTGATTGTTAAAGGCCAGAGCTCTGAAGCAGTGAATCATTAAGGTTTGGTATCCACATGATTTACTATAAACAAAGTTTAAGTTCCAACTATTCCCCTGGTTAGACTCTATCTTGAAGACTTAACCTCTGGCATCAGATCTGGTTTCTTCATTCAGGACTTGAAGGTTGTTACCAAACCAGTTTGTCCAAGAGGCTTTGGCATCTTGGGGTTTGTTTGTTTTTTAAAAAGTGTGGCTTCAGCTTGGTTTTCTAGGGGGGCTGATGGAACATGTGTAGGATGATTTAGGAGTTTTTTGAGTGGGTAGCTTGGTAGCAGGGATGCAGCAGTGCTTCCTCTGGCAGCTCAGAGCTGTGCTGCTGTTTCTGCTGAAATTTAGGAATTTATGTGTAGTGGAGGTTTTGCCAGTAGTTTGCACAGAAGCAGCTTTGGGCCTACTACTGGAGAATCAATTTGTGATTTTTTTACTTCCCTGAAAGCTGATTTATGTGTTTTTTGAAACCAGGTTGTCTCTGTTAGAATTGATGGCTCAACTTTGCTCTCCTTCTTCTGGGATCAAACCTGCCTTGCCTTCCTACTGAATGGTTGATTAATTCCCCTGTCCCTGCAGAAGAAATACTATCGAGAGAAGCTGTGGAAAAACACTTATTACTTTGCTTAACACTGCTTCTTGTTGTCTTGGTAACAATAAATTTATGGGGTGACTTAAGCTGCTACTGCATGAACAGGAGATATAAACTGCTGAAAATTCAAAGGCATGAAAAGATGGAGAAACCTCCAACTAAAAAGCATATTTTGTTTCAGATGTTCTTAATTCCTTATTATTCTCTTTGATCTTTGAGGTGTTAAAAAGAAGGAGCTTAGATGCCATTTATCACTTAAAAACTAATTGAAGTAGAACCTGAAAAATAATTAAGTGTGATTTTTCTCTGAATGTGGGGAAAAGCAGCTGATGAACCATGGGTGTTGTACTTCCAGCTCTGGTAGATTTATATTTTTAACTCTTCAAAAGCTTCACTCATCTCTTTTTTGATGCACTTTTAGCTAACCTTTGTTCCTTAACACATCTTTTCAAACTATTTGCAGTTGTTAGCCTTTGGTCACCTTTCCTGCAGCCTCCAGTGGAGAATCTGTGTCGGGATGGGGAGAGCTGGGAGCGAGGGAGGTTTTTACCCTGTGGGGGTGTTCAGATGGTTTCGTTTTTTCTGGAGGTTGGAAGATCTTTGAGCAGCTTTTGGGCTGTTTGGACCAGGAGCAGCATGGGTCATGTTAGTGGTGATCTCCAGAAGCTTGAAAGGTTCAGGAGCAGAGTAATTAA
Source organism: Rhabdornis inornatus (assembly GCA_013397075.1). Lineage (NCBI taxonomy): Eukaryota > Metazoa > Chordata > Aves > Passeriformes > Rhabdornithidae > Rhabdornis > Rhabdornis inornatus. Next base: position 541,019 of record VWZS01007399.1, on the reverse strand, counting down.
CTGGTTTTGAGTGTTTAAGGAGAGGGGTGAGAGCTGTAAACTCCAGGAGTGCCAGGACACAGAGAATGGCTTCCAGTGCCAGAGGGCAGGGCTGGATGGGATATTGGGATGGAATTGTTCCCTGTGAGGGTGGGCAGGCCCTGGCACAGGGTGCCCAGAGCAGCTGTGGCTGCCCCTGGATCCCTGGCAGTGTCCAAGGCCAGGTTGGACATTGGGGCTTGGAGCAGCCTGGGACAGTGGAAGGGGTTCCTGCCATGGCAGGGGGGGCACTGGGGGGGCTTTGAGGTCCCTCCCAACCCAAACCATTGTGGGATTCAGATCATCTGAATCCTTGCTGGCTGTGGATCTGTTCCTCTGCCAGGCAGGACCATGAATTTCCTCAGTGCTGGGCATTGCTGTGATGCAGCAGCTGCCCACCCAGGGTGGTTCCTCCAGACCAAGCTCCTCAGCTCTGTTCCTGCAGAAGAGGAAGATTTTCACAGCCTGAAAATGCAGCCACAGCACTCAGAGGGTTTTGTCCTGACCATACCTGACTGCAGATCTGTCCAGCCCTGCTCAAGTGCCCTGTCCAGGGAGCTGGGCAGGGATATTGTGGGTGCAGGGCTCGTGTCCAGCCCTGGTGACTCACCTCATTCTACCCCAAATGATGAAAGACAGAGGCAATTGTGCTCAGGGTATTCATGCATCTCGTGGCCTTCAGCCACAGCAATAGCCTGGAGCTCTGGCTCTCAGAAGTAATTCCTGGTCTGTATTTTTTGACCTTTCCTTTTCCTTAAGGTCAGCTGTCCATTGCAGCAGGCAGTGTGTTATCCTGGGGTGGTACCAACCCAGCACTGCCTGTGCACCCCACAGTCATGAGAACCAAGAATAAATAACAACCAAGATGTTGGATTTTGAGTTTATCTGGTAATTTTAGCTGCACTGGTGGCTTGTACGTTGAATTCATTCTTTCATTTCCTTAGGTGTCTTACTGCTACTTCTCCTTTCACTGTCCTGACCTGCCATGCACTTGATTCTTTGGAAATACCAATGCTATTTATTGCAAATAAATACCCAGAGCATTGAAGCTGAATCTGTTGCTCTCCCAGGTCTTCTATCCCACGTTGGGATGTGCAGCAGCACAGTTTGCTGCTGGCTGGTCATCAGGTTCCTTTTCCCACTTTTTCCAAGTACATCCTTAATCCTTGAGGCACTGTGTGCATTAGCTTTTTTCTTCCAGAACGCAATTTATGAAACGACTTGGATATAGTGCCAAAAATCCCATTGGGCAATAGCATTGCTTCAAATCCCATATTAGTATTGCCAATTTTTTTTTTTTTTGTCTTGCAGTCAGTGGAGCAAATTTTTGAATAATCATTAAGATATTTGCATAGAATTTGGTTTTAACTTCTACAGCAGTGGTCTGTGTTAAACCATGAGGAGTCAAACAATCCTAATGATGAAATATTTGTGTTCACATCAGTTTTGTAAGGCTGGATGATCCCTTGGAGCTGTAGTGTGGTGGTTTTGTAGTTGGTGAACTTTACATATAGTGAGGAAAAGAAAGAGGAAAGAGCCTGTGTTTTTTGTTCTTAAATGGGGAGGGAAGACACTGGCCCAGCTATAGATAAAAGAGAGAATCCTTTGAGTGGATGCAGTCTTCAAAAAGGAAGAATTCAGGAAGAATCCACCTGGATTTGAACATTAATGTCTGCCTGATGTTTCTGTGGAGCTGGTTTCAAAAGAGTTGTCACAGGGAGTTGTTTTGTGCTGTAGAGGCGTGGGGCTGCAAATTTCCTTCTTGATTTCTTACCTGTGCTTAGAGTTGAAAAAATATTTCCCTATTCAAACTTTTTTCTTTGCTGGGGCCTGGATTCCTATTATTCATTTTACCTTCTAATTTATGCTTCATGCATTTGTTCACTTCGCCAGTTTCTTGGTTACTGGTTCTATGAAATAAACTGCCTGGATAGTCAAGACAGGGAGATTTGCACTTTAGAGAAAATAATAACCAAAAAAGCCCCAACACCTCATCTGAGAAGAATGCTCAGGGCAAAAATTACTGATGTAGTAAATTACTCCTGTCAACAGAGTCTGGGCAGGAGCGTGGGCTGTGCTCCTGTGCATTTCCAGGTTTTTCTGCTCTCTTCCCAAGCACTACCATCTCTGGCCATTATTCTTTTCCTATCTTCCCCTCCCTGCAACCATTCAAAATGACTCCCTCTAATCCCTGGCATTAATTGCACAATCTGAGATCGGGTAGGTGTGTTGCTGGCAGCTACCTAGAGAAAACAGCCCAGACATCTCTTGTCTTTGTGAGCGCCAAGTGATGGCCCAGGACTGGTGTTACCACTGCAGTCGTGATAGAGGCAACAGGCAGGCACTCAAGATGGCAGAAAAAATGATGAAATACTCTTGTTTTGTAACCATATACCAGGGAATGTTCCCCACAGTGGATTTCTTAACACTTGAAGCCTGCCTTGCTGAGAGGGCCACGTGTCCTGAGCGGAGTGACAAAACTGAGCGTTTAGAAAACCACAGCAATTAACCTTCTGTTCAATAAATAAATTGTCCTTTGCCTCCCAGTTTGCAGGAGCATGGACATCCGCAACAACCTGACCCGGCTGCACATGCTGGAGAACTGCACTGTGATCGAGGGCCACCTGCAGATCCTGCTCATGTTCAAAACGAAACCCGAAGATTTCCGCGAGCTCAGCTTCCCCAAGCTGACCATGATCACAGACTACCTGCTGCTGTTCCGTGTGTACGGCCTGGAGAGCTTGAAGGGCCTCTTCCCCAACCTCACTGTGATCAGAGGGACTCACCTGTTCTTCAACTATGCCCTGGTGATCTTTGAGATGGTTCACCTGAAGGAGATCGGCCTCTACAACCTGATGAACATCACCCGGGGCGCCGTGCGCATCGAGAAGAACAACGAGCTCTGCTACCTGTCCACCATCGACTGGTCCAGGATTTTGGATTCTGTAGAAGACAATTACATTGTGGCCAACAAGGATGACAAAGAAGAATGTGGAGATGTGTGCCCAGGCACCGTGAAAGGGAAGAGCAACTGTCCCCCCACGGTGATAAACGGGATTTTCATCGAGCGCTGCTGGACGCACGATCGCTGCCAGAGAGGTGAGTGCACAGTGAGGGCTCTCAGCTGGGGCTTTGCTGTCAAATTTTGACCTGTCAGGACCTGTGAGGCCTGGCACAGGGTGCCCAGAGCAGCTGTGGCTGCCCCTGGATCCCTGGAAGTGCCCAAGGCCAGGCTGGACAGGGCTTGGAGCAGCCTGGGACAGTGGGAGGTGTCCCTGCATGGCAGGGGCTGGAAAGATGAGCTCTGAGGTCCCTTCCAACCCAAACCACTCTGGGATTCTTGGAGGCCTGATAGGTGTAAGCATAGATTCCTAAAAGCAGGGCTGAAAATTGACATTAAAAGGTGAAGAGAAAACCTTTGGGATGGGTTTGAGCAGTTCTTCCACCTGTGTTTATAAGGCATCCAGAATTCTGTGTTTGGTTCTTCTGCAGAGTCAGGAACTGCCCAGAGCTCACCATTTTAGTGGACCGTGAGTGTCCTGTATAGCAGTTGGTACTCTTGAGTGTGTTTATGGGGTTTGGGTAGGGAATTAAAGTCCAGACTGACTGAGGGGCTGCAGCAGGTGGAAGCAGAGCAGTGGGGAAAAGTCTCAATGGAATAAACCCCATTCTGGAAAGGTGCAATTCCATCTGTACCAAAACCTTCCTGCCATAAAAAGGTGTCAGATCTGTGGATGAGTGAGCAGCATTTGCACAGAGAAGCTGGAAGCCAAGTCAGACCTGAAGGGGAAGGGAGAAGGAGAAGAGAGGACCTGGATGGGGTGGAGGGAGAAATAACAGGGCTTTGGTTCAGGGGAGAAGCTGTGCTCAAAAAGCTCACTGCTGCTGCCACTCCAGTGCTCAAATGTGTTAGAGTTGCTTTTAATTTCATACAGGTTTGGTTTTTTCCTAGCTTGGAACTGACCTTAAGCTTAGCTTTAATTATATATTGGCTTTGATTTATGTTAAATCTGACCTGACAGGGAGCAAAGTGAATTGAGGTGAGAGTGACACATTTAGGGTTGTCTGCCTTTCTGGAGGTTGTGCATCCAAACGAACCAGTGTGTCCTGAGACGAAATTAGGAAACTTGTGGGCTGGAGAGAAATTCTTGCCAAGCTTTAAAGGGCAGCTCTGAGTGCTAAGTGCCAAATTTGAGGAGGAATTCCTACCAGTATGCACAAACTAATGCAATTAATGTGGTTTCTCCTCTGCTACTCCTCACCCCAAAATCGTCCAGCTTCCTTTTAAAGAAAGTGGTTATTTTTTGTGGCCAGAATAACAGGGTATGAGCAAGAAGATGCAAGTGTGTACGTGTGTTCCTTTTTTTAAATGAAAAATAAGATTGTAAAGCATTTTATTTATAAACTTTCAGGTATGCAGTTACATCAGCACTGAAACCTGGTTTCTTGTGCATTTCATGTGCTGTGTTTTCTGCTGTTTCATAAGGTTAAAGGTCTAATTGGCACTTTTTTAGTGCCTAGACCATAATGCCCCAAAATTCCTCTGAATTTTCTGGGGCTGTGTTGCAGCAGACTGGAATGGATGGTTTTCTCTCCATTAAAAAACTGCCCGTTTCCATGAAACCTGGAAAAATGTAATATTTAAATGATAATATTTTACCTTTGGGACAGAAATCTGAGCTCCTGAGCCTCTTGTGCAAGAGTTTGTTGGAGGGCACCTGTCCAGTACCTGCCTCAGCTCAGTCTGTTTGACCCAGAAATTGAGATTTTAATCAGAAAATGGTTTCAAAAGGCACTGTACACAGATGCTCTGGTTTTGTGTGTCCCTTGCAGAAGGAGCAGTAGGGAAGCTGTGCTCCTGCATATTTGTGCAGTGACTGGAATGCATTTCCCAAACCACTTAACAAGCCGAGCTTATCTTTGTTTTGAACGTCGGGATTTGGACTTTAATTTTTTGGTAGCCGCTGTTTTGCACAAGCTGGGATCTGTGTGATCCCGTGCCTTGTGACACCTGCCCCTGTGCTTCTGCAGTTGTTTTGACAGCCTGAGAGGTTTTTTAGACTTTTTTTTTTTGTCTGTTTGTGAGTAGCCTTTAGACTCTGAGCACACGCCGATGGTGGAGATTAAGTGACATTTATTTAGGAACCTGCCGGTGCAATCGCTGCCTCCTCTGTTCTCGTGCCAGCCCTAATGTATCCTTAGCATGTGTAATTGTTTTGTCAAGATTATTAAAAGCTTGTGTGAATTGTATTTTGGCTTTCCTTAGCCTGAAGAGCCTTGCAGCAGCTCCCAGTACCCAGGGTATTAATGTCATGAAATCTTTCCCTCTGTGTTTCTGCAGCTTATCTGGGAATCTTCAGCAGCTAATGCAGTGCTGAAGTCTCCTGGCTCTCTGGATTTAAGAGTATTCTCTTTTATTTTTTCTCTTTATCTTCTAACCAGAATGAAATGTAGCAATTTCGGTATCATTTTCACAGGGAAGTTTGGTTTTGTGTGGAGTTTTTAACCCAGGCTATTTGTACCCCTGGTTTGTTTAATGAAACTTGGTGTGGAATCTCCTGGTTCTGTTTTTTTTTTTTTTTTATTTTTATGCATCTCAGGATGGGAAGTTGTTGCTGTCTAAACTGCTGCCCTGGGACTGGGAAAAACCCTTAAAGAATATGTAAATATTGATTGTTTTGATTTTACAGAGTGGGTGTCAATTGACAGAGACAAGTCCCAAGCTGACTGGCTTTTCCAGCCTGCTAAGCTTGGAGTCTGGCTGGAAAATATTGGGAGATGGGCAAGAAATTTGGGAGAGCAGCTGTGGGAGGGCTTGAAGATGTACTACAGGATGAACTCCCTGACAGGAGGGGACAGCCAGGGGTCTCTTCTCCCAGGGGCAAGGGACAGGATGAGAGGAAATGGCCTCGAGTTGCCCCAGGGGAGGTTTAGATGGGAGACTGGGGAAAACCTCTGCATGGAAAAGGCTGTGAAGCGTTGGAGTCACCATCCCTGCAGGTGCTCAGAGGCAGTGAGGATGTGGCACCTGGGGACAGGGGTTAGGGATGAACACAGCAGTGGTGCTGATGGTTGGACTTGGTCTCAAAGGTCTTTTCCAGCCTTAAGGACTCTGTGATTCTCTGAAAGGTCTTGAGTGTGTGGGAAGTGGCAAAGTCGGGGCTGGAGTGGGGTCCTGGTATCCTCCATCCCTTCCACACCATTCCCTGCCCTTTCCCTATGGTTGCTCCATGTTATCCCTCCTTTATTTAATTATTCCTTATTTAATCAGTTGACTGCAAAACTAACTTTTCAGTTACAGCATGGAATTGTCTCCAAGGCACACATCCAAGCCTCTGAATCATCCCTCTAGCTACAATTCCAGCCTGGAATTTTGTTTTTTTTTCAGTTGGTGATAACGTGTTCAGGACAACAAAGTAAAGGATCTTCTTACAGACATTGGAGCAAAGGTTGGGGATAAAACCAGTGGGGGGGAGGAACTGAAATCATTTGTGGGCAGCTGCACCCTTGGAAAAACCAGTGGCAGTACTGAGGACTGTGTGTCTGAGTGCAGGGATGTGTAGGTGGATACACCATGGATTGAGATCTGTTGGGATGTGCTTCCTCAGAGTTTTCTCTTTTTTTTCCCTAAATCACTCATGTTGGTGTGAAAACCAAGTCGGTTCAGTTAAGGCCAGCTCATGTTATATTTTGGGTAGGCAGGGAGGGAAATGTGTAGTCTGTTTGGAATTTGGGTCTAGCCTGATGCTGTTTATGGCAGCCAAGTGCTGTTCCTGTTCTGGGGGTTTTGTACCTCTTCACTGACATTTTTAACAGGGTTTTTTTTGCACATACACAGTTATTTTATTGCTGTCCAAACGTACTTCTTGCTTCTTGGTCCTGCACTGCGGAGAGCGCCTTTGCTGAAGAATGCAGACAACAAAAATGCTGGAAATGCCACGTCCTAGACCTCAGTCTGGATCTGCCAAACATGATTTTCATATTTTGCATTTTTTCCACGTCTTTTTTTTTTTTTTTCTATACGTCTGTCACTCCTCTTGCGGAAGGAACAATTCCCTCTGAAATAGGATTTCCTGCCAATTCTCCCTGCAGTCAGGCTGCTCTGTCCATACAGAACTTGGAGCAGCCTGATGGGTTTGACATTCTAATTATAAAGGCTTTTATTGTATGTCAGGTCATGTGGAAGTGGAGTAAGGCAATAGGAAGGAAAAGTGGAATGGCCAAATAAAAGTTACCAGCAAAATGATCTGCAGTATCAGACAGTCCCTTGGTGAACACTGAAGGGCCACATTCCTGGAACATAAGGATGGATATCTGAAATAGTTTTTACAGGGCCAAGTAGTGATAGGAAAAGGGGGAATGGTTTTAAACTAAGAGGAAATATTTAGGCCAGATGTTAGAGAGAAATTCTCTACTCAGAGGGCAGGCAGGCCCTGGCACAGGGTGCCCAGAGCAGCTGTGGCTGCCCCTGGATCCCTGGCAGTGTCCAAGGCCAGGTTGGACATTGGGATTGGAGCAGCCTGGGACAGTGGAAGGTGTCCCTGCCATGGCAGGCGGTGGCACTGGGTGGGCTTTAAGGTCCTTTTCAGCCTAAACCATCCTGACATTAATTCCATAATTCTGTGAACTACAGGCTTCATTCATTGAAAGGTAATACAGAATTCAAGTTCCCTTGCTTATTCTGCATGAAACCTTTGTAAGAATCTGTTATCCTCTTGATCTTCAGGCTTCTTGATACCAGGAAATTTGAGTTATTATGCATGTGGGCCATTTCAGGTCTGTCAGTAGGCTCCTTTTTTTCCATTTATTATCTCATTTTCTATGATGAAAGCAAAAGTTGTTTCTCCATTAGTGCAATTTAGAATTTGTGGCAGAATACTGACTTTGTAGAAAGTAGATTAAACAATTTGTGTCCATTGAAGAGGATGTAAAGCAGCAGATGGAAAGGATGACAGTCTGGAATAACTGACATGCAAAGAGTTGCTAAGGAAAGATGCTGTGTGAAAGTAATAATGTTTTTCCCGGTTTTGGTGGGATTTTTGGGGTTGTCCTGTGCAGAGCCAGGAGCTGGACTCGATGATCCTTGTGAGTCCCTTCCAAATCAGGACATTCTGTGATTTTTTTTTTTCTGTCATGTTGGGAAACAAGTCTAGAGACAAAGGGATACAACAGGAGCTCTCTTTAATTTCCTTTCTCTCTTTAAAATTCTGGGACAGATAAGGGACAGGTAAGGAACTGAAGAGTTGCTTTGTTCCCAAGTACAAGCAGCACAACAAAGCCCTGAGAAAAACATTGCTCAGCCTGAAATGTCTTTCAACTGCTGTGAAAGAGCACTGAGCACTCTCAGCAAGACCAGTGCCAGCAGAAATTCTGCAACTCTGAACATCTTCAAGGCAGCTTTGAATAACAAAGTTCAGAGGTGTGTGTGGGAAACGCTTTGTGATGTTTACTTAGGTAGAAATATTACTTAGCAACAGCTTCCTGTAATTTTTGTGTGCTGGGAATTTCTGTAACCATGAGCTTGGTTTTATTACCTTTGTATGGGAAAGGGGTCTCAAAGCGCTGAGCAGACTCAGCCAACCTCAAGGGCAAAGATATTTTTAAAGCTTCAAACACAAAGGAAATTTTTCCAGTTGCTACTACATGGAGTGGAAGTGCTCCTTTTATTTGGAGATCTGATAAGGGCTGCCTTTTTTTCTTTTCCCTTGCTCTGACAAATGCCAGATGGAAGCTGACACCGGATAATCTCACTGGGGTGTCTGTGCTGACCCTGCCAAGCTCCAGCTTTATTGAGGGCCCATAGCTGGGGCAGTGGTGACACTTTGCCAACGCTGAGACATCCTAAACTAATTCACTTGAGCTTATTAAGAGTAGTTAAGAGATTTATGGTGCTTTGGGGTTGTGATACAGCCCAGAATTGGGGGAGAAGGGGTGGAAACGATCCCTCTGTACAAATGGCTGTTTAAGGATGTGCTGCTTTGGAAACACCAAACAAAACTGGGTAAGAAGCATCTGGAGCAGCTTTTCTCCACTGAGCTGGGGTGATCAAGGCTGTAGAATTTCAATACAAAGAGTCTCAACTTGCTGAGAAATCCCCACATGTGCAGCTGAGCTGATGTTTCATCAAGTTCTTCACTGCTGCACCTTTACTTAAATTTGGAATTGGGAAGTGAAGGTTTTCTGCTCCTGCCCCAGTTCCCAACCAGCACTTCAGAAGCAACTTCTGACCCCTGTCATCTTTAGAAATGTAAATACAGAGAATTCCTCCCCATAGTTAAGAGATCTGAATTCCTGTACGAAAATCTTGTCAAGGCAAAGAGGTATTTTGCTGCTGATACGGTAAAAACTGGAGAAGTTTTCACGTTGTTTGGTTCAAACTGCTATTTTAATTCTTTCACCTTTCTCCAAAACACTTGTTATTTGGTGTCTGGGCCCTTGAGGAGGCTGGGAGGAGTTCAGTGCCTGACGTGCAGTGGTTCAGCACTGAGGATACTTGAGGTGTTCTTAAATCTCTGATCCTCAGCACTGGCTCCTTGGGAGTTCCAAGGGTGCTTCAGGTAGAACATTTTCCCCTTCAAGAGCAGTTCCAAGTTACCCTTTTTTGCTTAAACAAGGGAACCTACTCTACCCCTTGTTAGATAAAAACCAGGGGACCTGGCAGACACATTCTTGGGAAAATGCTGCTGTCTGGGTGTGCAAGGGGGAAGTCAGAGAATGTAAAAAAAGCATTATAATGATAGTGAGTGACAGAGTTAACATGTGTTGGTAATGCATGAATGGCAGAGCAGGAAATGGTTCACCTGGCGTGATGTGTTTGCTCAGGGAGGAGCAGATGTGTTTCATTCAGAGCAAATCCTGCTGGATGTTCTGGGTGCTTTGGTGCTGTAATCAAGGATGGGGAATTAGCCAGCTTTGTGTATTCTGTGTGTTTTCTTCCCTTTACACCTCCTTCGTGAGGGCAGGGCAATGAAATTCTGCATATTAAATCTTTTAATTATTGTAAAAATATTCTAAATTGAGTGCAATTCTGATGCCTCTTCCCAGATTTAGGCAAAATGAGCAGAATAAATGTAAGCTGTGTGATGGGACAACAGTCTCTGATTTTACAGGGAAGTGACTGGAAACCTTTGTTGTTCAAGGCTGTGAAGGGATTGTGAACTGCTGGGTCTGTACAAAGAAGTGCATTCAGAATGTGTGAGCAGACCAACTGAAATATGTCACTTGGCAAAGCTCTCTGAAACATCTTTCCCTATCAGGAATTGGATTTGACAGGGATTGCCTCTGTAAATAATTGCTGTGCTNCCCCCCCCCCCCCCCAGGTGTGACCAGCACAAAAATTGTTTCTGACTGAAAGGTTGAGGATTTCAGGACCTTTTGATTAATTACTGAGCTGGGGAATAACCAGCCGTGTCCTGGAGGAAGCAACACTCACCCTCCTCTCAGCTTGTAACAATAGCTGGGTACAAGTTCAATGATTAGGCTTCCCAATTATATCCTATAATTGTCTACAAATTCCCATTGAGGGATGTGAATGAACTTGCTGGGATGTTTATGCTGCTTAATTAAGGCTGTTGGTTAGGTGGGAAAGAAAAAAATGTGGGGTCAGGGGAAGTTGTGGGGTCCTGGCTGGGATTGCTGCTTGGGACGAGCCTGTAACTATTCCAGTTCCTGCTCTGACCCCAGATTTTGTCTGGCATTGCAGAAGTGTGCAGGGAGATCTGGATCACAGCCATTGCCTTGTCTTTATCTCAGTTTTTTGGATGAGGGTACTGGGGGGCAGCGGGCTGACGTCGCTGCAGGTTGTCAGCCTGGCTTTTCTTTTGGCTTATGACATGGAAAACAAACAGAGAATTAACTTTGGCTCCGTGCAGTGCTTAAATGCTGGCTGAGTGCTTTAATGGTTTAGTGTAAGAGTCTGGATTCCTTGTGAATCTGGGTTTGAACTGATGAAACAGGGCAGGATGCTCAGCACCTGTTCTTGTCCAGAAAGTTTTATTGTTGGAATTGGATGCTATGTACTAAGAAGGAGCTTCTGTACCCTCAATAGGAATTTCTTAATTTGAGATTGTGTTTATTTCCCTGCCTCTTGGGCACCTTGAGGGGTGAAGGCTCTGAGGAAGATGATGTTTTGACGAAAATCCCACCGAAGGGTTGGAAAGTCCAGTTAGAATAGCATTCAGCAGAATGTTGGGATTAATTCTCTTCAGCATGTTTTTAAAGAACCCAGGGTGTGCGTGGTTTTGGTGCACTCCAGAAAGAGAAATGTGATTTTAATCTTGTGTATCAGGTCAGAGGTGCCCTTTTCCAAGGATACCAAGAACTATTGCTCCATTGGAATTATAACTTGGGCAGTTTCAGCTTTTCAGAGCTCAGCTCCCACTCTGCAGTTGCTGATGCGCTGGCGGGTGCTGGACGGGTGAACTGTCAGGAATTGTGACCCTTCTCAGGAACTATGTGTTGTTCATAGGCATGAGGGGGTGGCAGGTAGTAGCAGGATTGGTCTGTGTAACTTGCAAGATCTTGTTAGTCTGTTCTCAGTGCAATTTGGAGGCTTCTGGAGCTGCACACATCGAGCTCTGGTCACTTAGGACTCTGACGGGATCAGTGCTGGTGTGTGGCCACGCTGCAGTTCCAGGGCCCTGATGTGATGAGCTGAGCCTGAGCTCAGCTTACAGCACAAGACTGATGGTTTTTAAGTCAGGGTTAAGGGAGCTTAGGGAGCGGGTTTGTCAGAGATCAGAGAAAACACCTGCGAGCTGAGCAGTGACCCTGTGCTTCTGCTCCCTCGTGCTCCTGTCAGCTCACTTTGCTCTGACCCCTGGGCATGGTTCCTCATTTAGTGGTTTTTAAAATGTGGATTGTCTGGGGCAGGGAGGGAGGAGGTTGGTCCCGGTGTGTTCATCAAAACAAAGGCTGCTGGGTGTAGGGTGTGAGGAAGGGAAGGTTCGGAGGGCAAGGGAGCAGGCAGGTTTGGAGTTGTGGAGCTGTAACTTCCAGCCCAATTTTTGATGTTTTTCTCTGGTTTTGTAGCTGAGTTGAATTATGCTGAGAGCTCACAGCATTATTGCATTGCAAGGCTCTAACCCCATGAGCAGGGGTCCAGGGCAGGAGCTTGGGCTCTCCACAGTGTTCCAGAGCTGCAGCAGCAGGCTCTCCTTCCCTGTGGAGAGGAAGGAGTTGGGTGTTGGGATGTGACATTCTCACATGGCACTTTGATGACACAAAATGGGGCTGTTTATTGCCTGATTTCCCCCCATGGATGTGAAGAACCCAGGTCTGACATTGGTGTTCCAGGGATGGATTATTTGGGGTTTGTGGCAGAGCTGCTGAACTTGGCAGTGTCACTTCTGTAACGTGAGTGAGACACCGTCAGCTTCTGAGTTGTTTGCTTTGAAATATCTGCAGTAACTGAGAATTCACTCAGCAACCTGCAGTGAAAAAAAGTCAAGTTCCAGTTATGGGACTGACCTGGGCACTGGGAAATCCCTCACACAGAGGCTCCAGACAAGCTCTGTTGTATCGGCAGTGTTTTATGATTGATAAAGTACATAAAGAATGTTTGCACTTGAAGGTGGGCTTGATTAGAAAATCTCAGGAATTGTGCAGGAAGCCTTATCCCTGTGTTTTGGTTTCCCAGGAGTTAAGGCATGTGCAATTCCACAGACATCACAGGATAACAAAGCATTTTGCTGTTTCCATTTTCAACTTCATTAAGCACATCCATGTTGCGTTATGGCACTGCAAGGATTTTAATACTTCATGAGCTATGAAAGGATTCATTAAAATTTGAGTATCAGACAAATGTTCTTCTTGTCTCTTCTGCGAAGACAATCCAATTATATTCTCTGGGTAGTGCAAACATAGAGCAGTGGTTTAATGAAATGAGCAGGACTGGTTTTTTTTGGTCTTTGGTCTTTTCTGAATGTCATCTTTCTGAAGTCAGGCTGATCACACTGATGTGTTTACACAGCTTCAGTTTGGGATGAAGGAGTCCAAGAGCTCCCTCTAAGTACCCCTCAAAAGCTCCCAAAAGCCAGAGAGGAAATGGAGCTCCTCAGTATGATGTCTGAGTGTCTGAAAACTCTCGCCCACTGGAGCCTTAACAGGGCTTAAAGGAATAAGGCTTTTGTTTTAAAAGAGTACTTGAAGAGAAGCCTTTAAAGCCCAATAAACTTGTTCTCTGTTCATTGAGTTCCGTGGATTTTAGGCTTTGGGAATCTGAACACTATTTCTGGCAAGGGGAGCTTAGCACACAGGACAGTCTTACCTGGAGATTAAGGATAAAGCAATTTATGTAGAAACTGGTGCTTTATCTGAAATGACTTCTCACCTCATCAGCATCTCTACAATTATTAAATTAACAAAAGAAATGCCCTGTGTAGATCTCCTTAGGCTTCTCTTCCACACTCCGATAACCTTATCTCCAGAGCTGCTTAAATAATTCGTGTAGTGTTTGGCTGCTCTCTCAGTGCTTGGATATCGAGTTTCTAGTCCACAAAGCCAGTCCATTCGAACTGGGTATCTGCATCGAGCGTCAGTTTTTGTTCTGGGAAATATGAAATGTTCTGCTCTGAGCCTGTACAGTGTGTGAATTTGGTGGGTGTGATAAGAAAAACGTCCCCGTGTTTTGCATGGCTCCGGCAGGGAAAGGAGGAGCAGTCTCGTGACGCTTCTCGCTCACCAGCACAGGGAAGAGCCTGTTGTTTTTCCACATGCTCTAATCTATGATAACAAAAAGAACTCCAGATTGTGTTTTTCAAACGTGCTGTGGGTCTCTTAGTGCTCAGATTTGCCTCTCTCTGCTGTATGAACACGTCCTTCCACCCAGAGCCTGGTTTGAAGTGGCTCTGGTTCAAATCCGCGCCTTGTTTTGGTGCTGGAGGAGGCTGAGCAGGGCTCGGCGATCAGCTGGACCCAAGGGTTTGCTTTGCTCTGGTGTTCTGCAGGGGATCAGGTGCTGGATGGGCACTGGGGCACTGCCAGTCTCTTCCTGGCACTGACAGGGTTTGGGCCCCACTTTTTGATTTCCATAAACTTCAGCTGGCCAGTGCAGGAAGTGCTTCAAGGTAAAATTTACCTTTAGGATGGATTTAGACAAACAACCATCAGAAATGTCTTGGGTAGAGTATTGGAGGTGGCCTCGGACAGGTGGATGGACTGGGTGGCATCTCCAAAACTCCTTGGGCTCCCTTCCATTGCCAGATTGATTGTGGTGCCAGCAGCTCCGAGCTGAGACTTGAAACCTCTGGAGTTTGGTGAAGAAAAAGACTCTTTGTCCCTGGAGAAACTGATATGGCTTTAGGTTACTTGTAGAGGAGAATCCCATCTTTTTTCCTTGCTAGGTAATGCTGATTTGTTTCATTTTTTTCCCCCAGAGGGCTCTCTCCGTTGTAAGGTGATTTCCAGCCATTTCCCCAGTAACTACCCCATGAGGTGTGTGGCTGTGGCATCAGTTAGAGAGCTCTGAATAATCCTGATTGCTCTGCAGTGGACAATGCTGATGGCAGCTGGTGATTAGACCATATCTGAGTCCTGTGCTGATAAAGTGAAGGTTTTAGCACTGTGGCACACGCCTGCAGGGGTGGGGGATGTCAGCAGATCCTGTTCTTGTGATGGCCCAGCACTGCTTCACCCATGGATAATGGGATTTTCCCTACTCCTGCGCTTCCCTGTGACCTCAGTGGCAGTTTCATTTTAAGAGCTTACCATGGTGTGAAATAAAGCAGAATTTTCACAATTCTGACCACTGACAGTTGGAGCCATCAACTATTGGGGAAGGAGGATTGAGAATCCAAGATCTCCCCTGAGTTCAGTGTAACTTTGGATGATTCAGTTCCCCTTGCTGAGATGGCACAACTAGTTTGACATTAAATGCCTTCACATTACAACTTTCTCTTGCATAATTTACAAGGAGAGATAGATTTATGGCCTCCAAGGGTGGCTTGTGCAATTTAGTTAATGGTTTTTGTACTCATCTCAAGTCGTTTGGTTTTCCTCAGGGTTGTGTTTGTGTGACTTTTGGTCATTTTTATCATTTCTCATTTGGCATCTGGGTTAGAGCAGCAGAGAGATGTAGCACAGTCACAAAAAACTCAGGGATCAGAGTGTTTGTAAGGAGAAGCTGTTAAGCCAGTGGATATCTGGGAAGAGCCAAGCTGGATAATTTGTGCAGTGCCACATATTCGTATACAGTGAATTACTTGAAAATGGGCATTGCTGCTATGCCAAGGATGACGAGGGCGAGTAGTAAATAAAAATACATTGCACATTGCTTGGCTCTGCAGGCAAACAGTATCTATTTCAGTCCTGCTAAGGAAATTCTTATGCCTCGAAATAAACTGTGGCAAGCGTGAGTAGAGTTTTGGGCAGACAGGGGAGGGTGTGCAGAGGAATGGGCAGGAGCTGAGGAGGCCACAACTCGAGGAGTTGAGAGAATTTTATATAGGATTGGTGGATTTGATACCGGTTAACAAGATACTGCGTCCATTTCTCCTTTCCACAGTTCAGATGTTGCTTTGGAAAAAAATACTGTAGGCTCAGGGAAAACTGAGGTGACACCTGTGAAGTGTAGGAAGGCACAGTACAGTGTGGGGAGTCAGTGGAGGATGGATCAGTGCTCCTGGATTTGGGCAGCTTGCTAAGTGACTGTACTGAACAGTTCGTGCACCCTGGTAATTTCAGGAAAAAAAATTCTGTTTGGTAGAGCCAGTTAGCTCTGCTTCCCAGGAAAATCCACTTTTCTTTGCACAACTGGCCTTCAGGTGATGCTTTGCCTTTCTCTCTCTCCTCATCCTCTCTGGAAGGTGAGGCAGGAAGGGGGATCTGGAGCAAGAAATGAGGATCTGTAGTGAGTCCCCTTCCTTTTCCCTCTCTGTTTTCAGTCTGGTCACCCACAAACACAAATTCGGTTTCAGTATCGATGTTTACAATTCATGACTGCGCCGTGAAATCTGCCCAGATTAAAATCTTAACCTCTGCCTGACATTTCTGTGTAGATCATTAGTTATCAGCATAATCTCCTTGTGGTTAATCTTATACTTCCTCCCATTCCATTGCCTTTCTCAGTCATGGACAGCTCCGTTTTTGCTGTAAGCTGTGCCTCTGTTTTGGTGTAGATTTGTTGTTTTCTGTGTCAGGATTATGTTTATATAACGTATCTAAAATTCCATCTTTCCTCATGCCCACGTGTCAGCATAGCTTTCGTTCTTTCATGCCTTGTTTACTACAACATCCTTCCCCGTGGCCTCGAGGGGAGGAATCTTGTCCCTCCCTTATCTCTGCAGAAAGCAGAGCTTGGACGTTTTGCCTCGTGCCTTGATTGTATCATTGCTCCTCATTTTCAGGACAGGCTTTGTAGGTAAAAGTAATAAGTTGTGTTTGAAAAAATCAGATGGACCGTGGTCTTAAACCATCATCAAGTCCTTGTGTGTGTCTCCATTTGTCTCTGTTTCTCTCTAGAATCATAGAATTGTGGAGTATCCTGAGCTGGGTGGGACCCTCAAGGACCATCACTTATTTTTAGGACATGCCTGGATCACTTTCCTGTGATTTGGGGTTGCAGTGAATGAGCAGGTTTGGCAGGAGCAGGTTAAAATGAACAGGGATGTTTACAAGATGCTG
Source organism: Rhabdornis inornatus (assembly GCA_013397075.1). Classification (NCBI taxonomy): domain Eukaryota; kingdom Metazoa; phylum Chordata; class Aves; order Passeriformes; family Rhabdornithidae; genus Rhabdornis; species Rhabdornis inornatus. The sequence goes on along the minus strand of VWZS01007399.1, from coordinate 524,381 downwards.
TACATTGGAGAGTAATAAATAGTTAAATATTAACATGAAGCTTTCATGAGGCTCCCAGGTGGCATCAACCGTTGGATGATAACACCAAATCCTTGGGTTGTAATAAAGATTGAAATTTAACAAACCATAACAACAAAATAACAACTTCATTGTTGTGAGTAAAATTACGATCAAAGCTTTACAGGGAAATGCCCCAAATTAATGTTAAAGATTCTGGTCTTGGTCTAAATTACGAGTTGTCTCTTCTGCTGTACAGAGTGAAATACAATGTTTTGCTTGAAGATGTGGTGTCAGTTGTGGGGCTGGCATATTAAAAAAACCCAGCTGCCAAGCAGAGGTGGGTGGTTATTTCTGATCCCTTACACTAAGCTGCCATGTAATTTTGAACACAAAGTACAAGGAGCAGGCTTGACCTGCTTGCCAGAGAATGGCACAACAGCACTGTTGTAGACACTGGGTGAAGTATTTACAGCTCCTGGTCACTATCCTGGTGTGCACTTTGTGACACTTGTCTCACCTTTAACAGTTGCTGCTGTGTTTTCAAATCAAACTCTGTGTTTTGGTAGTTTGGGCTTGATGGCCAAAAGCTTTGCTTGATTTCTGCGAGTTGTTTGTACCTGCATGGGGAACCAGCTCAATTGAAAGGTGCCAGGAGAATGAAAACAGACCTAGTCTTGAGTTTTAATTTCTTTATTAATTCATTTTTTTTCAGCATGAGGTGCTTTGCTCTGTAAATCCAGTTCACGAGGGCTTTGCAGCCATGGTGTAAACACCACTGCTTAAAATGCACAGAAGGAAAATGTTTATTTGATCTTTGTTCTGTCTAGGCAATATTAGGGATACTTGGGTGGGAAACATTCAGTTCTCTGTGTAAATATTGGAGTGACAGAGGAGAGCAGGAGTCAAAACCTTCAAGAGAGAAACAAGAAAGGCCTAAAAAAATTCATGAAAATGAGAGCCTATCCTGAGGGTTCAGTGGAAGATGAGGGACTTCTATAGCTGAGGTTTGTAGCCCAAGAAGTCCTGTCCCCGAAAATAAGAGATGATATTGTCATCTCAGTTGGCTGTCAGACTCCATCCATGGGGTCTGAATTTGCACAGGACTTTGCACACCTGAGCCCTGAAGAAGAATGAAGAACAAATGACCAAAGGCATCGTGGGTCCAGTGAGGTTGGTGACTCCTCCAGGCTTCGCCATGTTGAGATGACTTACATATATTGTATGTATTATATAAAGGAAATGTGTGTGTAAATGTATGTGCAAGCTGCTCTTACTACATTTCCCATATTGCTTGTCACAATTCACATAGGAGTAAGTATGTATTTCCAGAGAAATGCCCCATCAGCAGGTGTAGTGCAGAAGATAGTGAATTACTCCTCAGTTTAAACAGCAGAAGGTTGGCACAGAGGAGGCTGTTTCTGGAGAGATCTCCTGTTATCTGCCCCTTTCCTCTGTAAACAGCCGAGCTCAACCTTTCCCGTATCTCCATTCAACAACTTCTTCCACAGACCTCACTATCATGGCAGGACAAGGTGGCACACGGCTCCAAACTCTTTTATCTTGTTTAAACTCACATTTGCTGATCCTCTCAGGTCCAGCATCCCCGTGGGCTTTGTCTGCTCCTGGCGGGAAGCGGCCGAACCCCAGCTTGGAATATCTGAGACATTCCGTGTAGCTCCACTTGAGCACGTAATTTGTGGAAGGGTTGGGAGGAGAAACGTTTTTTTTTTTCCTTGTCCTTACTGATAGATGAGATAAGAGGTGTAATGTTGTCCTGAGAAATGTCAATGGGAAGAGTTTCCTTGACGTTGTAGTAAGTGTGTTGTTTTTGGAAGTCACTGTCCATGGGAAGGGAGGCACCTGCAGTTAATTTTATCTGTTCCTGTGTAAATACAGACCTCCTAACGTTCCCAGCTCACAGTTCAGAGGGGTCATGGCATTATGTACTGTAATATCTTATTTTATAAATAACACTTTATTTTAGTGCTGATTGTAAAATCTGGGATTTATTTGGCACTTGCTCCTTCCCGAGCTGGTGCTGAGAACTGCAGCCCTTTGTTGTGGGTTACTGCACTTGAGTCAATGCCTTTTGGAAGGGTTGTTCCTTGGTTGTCTTTGGGGAAAAGGGAGGGATGAGTGTTGTTAGAGCAGCTGAGCTCTGGGAATAAGTGACATCAAACTTGCTTGAGCATCTCGTGATTATTTCCTGAATTTTGGTTGACTACTGCAGCCAACGCCGGGCGTTGCCAGTAGGATTTTGGTATCACCGTGTTAACTTCTTATTTTTGGTTCTCTTCTAGTTACTCCATTTATTTTGTAGGTTCAGGAGGGGCTGGGGGAGCTGCTGTTGTTTGTCACCAAGGTGATCAAAAGTCCTCGTGCTTTTTACAGTCCACTGGAGCTCTCCAGCCCTGTCCCTCCCAGGCACATTTCTGCTGCTGCTGGGGTTTGGGGTTTAGGTTTCTGCCTCTTTGGCCTCTCTGACATGAAGAAATAGTTGAAGGAATAAGGCACAGTGCAGTGGGGTTTGCAATACGTTGGTTTTTTTGCAGCAATCCTCTGTTGTAGATTTATTTCTTACTTAGTCTTCACCAGACACGGCTTTGCTTAATTTAATAGCTGTTTTCAGCCTTATGATGCATTAATGCTCTGGAATTAGGTGTTGTCTTGATGTGTTCAGATCAAATAAATACTCATAAGAAAGTAGATTATCATGAGTGAAAAAATTAAAATTTGGTTTAGGAATAAAAATTACATTTATAGGACAAATGGTACTTAACAACTGCCTGCATTAGGGGTCTTGACTGGAAGAGAATGAGTGAAAGAGCAAAAGCAATCAAGTAAAAAATTCTGTGTATGTACAACAGGATTTCATACATGATTTTATAAGGAATAAGACCCATATGGATTTCCATAGCAGCAGCGCTGCTCAGCACTTGCAGCAGGAAACAAGCCCAGGCTCTGTAGTGCTAAATTAAGATCACATGCTTGCAACACACTGAGGAGTTACTGCTGGGGGTGATTAGTCCTTGGGTTTCCTTTTTTTTTTTCCCCTTTCCTTGTGGGTTTTGTTTTTGTTTAGAACCACAAGAATCCATTGCTGCAGAGGTCACTGTACCGTTAGGAAATGAAATTGCAGTTCCCTGTGCAGCCGTAACTCAAGCAGGACTCTGTGTGTGGGGATAAACTTATGTATCACATCTCACAGCCATTTACAGTAAGAGGGGAAAAAGCCGTGGGGACGTGCAGGGAGCTGGGATCCTATTTCTGTGGGGCTCTGCCTTTGGGTTCTGTCATCTCCCATGGCACCAGCCCAGCCCTGGCACCAGGGCAGCCGTGTCACGGCCAGAACGAGCCATGCCCAGCCGTGGCAACTCCGGCTCCCTGCCGCCTTCCCCTCCTCTAACAAACACCCCACGCCAGCTAAACGCTGCCAAACCCGTGCCAGCCCTTCGCTGCATTAAATGGCATTAAATGGCATTAGCAGTGGGGTTTTTGGGTGGTGGTGGGAGCTGGCAGGGTTAAGGCTGTTTGCCTTGTGCAGATAGCGGGCGGTTGGGTTGGATGCCTCCCCTGCGCAGGCAGCAAATGCATTGGCTGAGGTTGAGGGCGGTTCTCCTGCCGCAGTTGTTTTGTGTCCTGGACTCCCGTTGGATCTGGAGCCTCCTAATTGCCTTGTCTGTAATCAAAACAGAGTTTGTGAGAGCCAGGGGAGAGGAGCTGGTGGTGCAAGGAGACAGCGCTGGACACCGGACACCCGTGGTGGCCAAAGGGGGGACCCATGGTGGCCCAGGTTGCCTGCACTGGCCCCCACACACACACACAGGGCTTGTTACTGCACTCTAAAAAGATCACCTTTATTCACAACAAATCAGTCTCAAACCCATGTGGTGCCTGGACAGCACGTGTGCAGCATTTTGATGTTCGTATGTGTGGTTTAGAATTTGTCCTTAGTAATGCGCTGTGTTCCTCTCAGCGAACCCAAACCTGTGTGAACACCCACTTCAGCTCACCCAGGATGTTGCTATTTAAACCCATCCAGAGAATCCCAAAGGAACCCAAAGAGAATCCCAAAATTGGCAGAGAATCCCAAATGAACAGCAAAAGCTTATCCTGAGTGGTGTTTTCCCCTCTTTTTTTGGACAATTCACTATTTTATTATAGAAAAACAAGAAAAAAGACCTAACACCGAAGTTCTTAACAGCTTAATGCTTAATTGACTTGCCTGTTAAATACCAATCTCCAGGTTACCTGTGCTGGCTGAGAATGTGTTTACAGTCTGTGTTTTGTTTCCACCTGGAGCACAGGGAAGTGAAACACGGAGCGATCCGGAGGTAGAAATTCCTTTGCGCTGACTCCGGCCGCCTGTCCCCCCCAGCTGGGCCTCAGCAGCACGAAGAAATGTCCATTAGAATCTCTAATCAGAGAGCTTTGGAAGAGGCATTGTTTCCTCAGTCTTGGGAGCCACGCTAGCAGTGAGTTAAATATTTATTCACCCCTGGAACAGCAGGTTTGAGCCTCTGGTGTCGCTGCGTTGCTCCCTGGGTTTCTAATGTGTGGCTCTGTGTCAGCTTTGGGACAGGGATTTTGAGCTCTCAGTTGTCACAGATGTGGTGGGGACGTCGTGGCTGTGCTGGGCAGCTTTGTCCTGGTGCTGGTGCTGAGCCCATGGCCCCTCAGCAGCTTTTGTGGCGCAGCGTGATGGCTTCTGCCCCTAGCCAGAATTGCTGTTCCTTTGTCCCCTTGCTTGGGTTTGTGGAGTTCCCCTTGGACTTTTTGTGAAGAATGGGAGGAGTTGATTTTTTCCCTGTGCTAATTGTCCAAAGCCTTAACCAGAGGGACCCACAAAGTACAAACAGCCCAACAATCCCACCCTGACCATCCCTGAGAGCGGTGTCCAAATGCTCCTGGAGCTCTGGCAGCCTTGGGGCCGGGACCATTCCCTGGGGAGCCAATTTATTTTGTGCAAAAAGGCAAATCTCTGTGGGCCATGGCAATTATTGGGGTCTGCAGACCTGGTGGAGAAGGGTAATAAGGTGCCCGAACCTATTCAGTGTTGACCTGCAGTGAAAGCACAGTGTGGCAGCAAAAAACCCAAACAAAACCCGTATTTCTGACCCATCTGAGTCACATAACCTGGAGTAAAAGTTGTAAAAAGCCGTAGTGAAGATACTCTGGAGAGGTTTTCCACGACTTGAGGTGTTCTCTAGCACGCAGTCTTTGATAATGTCCTGACATCTGTTCAGGATCTTGGGTAATGAGGATTTGCACAAAATGGTGATTGACAATTTCTGGTCTTGAGTGCTTAATGGAAAAAGAGCTGTTGCCTTGGGTGCTTTGCTTTCTTTGAGCTGTCTTTGAGACATCAAAAGCTCGTGGAACAGGAAAAAGAGAAACGTTAAGAACAGTTTAAAAATAGTTTAATTGTATCTTCTGAAAACCTTCAGAGTGGAGACTTTAGGCGGTTTCTGCCCTGTGAATACTTGCAGCTGAATTCAAAATGTGTAAATAAGCACAGGGCTTTGTAGATTAGTTTCCATAACAAATTAAATAAAAATATTGTGTGACAGAATGTTAAGTAGGTGCCATGTGTCACCGGGTGCTTTGCATGAGGGCCTTTTCCCAATTACCTGTCTGCTCCTTGGAAAACAAATGCCGGTTTTTGGGTACTTTAAACTTTGTAGTTCTTGAGCATGAAAGAGGCAGGGGAAGACTCCCTTGTGGAGGAAATGCTGGTGAAGAACACTGGGAATTGTGCTGGCAGCACTTGCAGCTCCCACAAACCTTTCCTGATTTCCTTCAGTGCTTTGCTTCCCAGCTGGACCCTGCTCCAGGGAGGAACCAACCAGCTCCTCCAAAACCAACCAGAACCTGCAGGATTCCTTGCTGGACATCTCTGTCTCAGGAGGGTGTGGGAGAAACAGCCCAGGCTTTCCCCCTGCTCATAAACCTTAATATTCCAGGCTGGAATTAGTAGGTTTGATGGTGTTCTGGACTAAATTCTGGAATTTTCTGATGTGAATATTTCTAGTAAACTGCAGCCAGGACACCTGTTGCTAGACTGTGCTCGTCTGTGGCCTGGTAGGGAGTGTATAACCATTTAAAACATCCATGTATAACCTGGCTTTTAAAACAAGCTTCCCATTTTATATTTAGTCTAATGCAAGGTGTTACCTGCAGGTTGCTGCTGTTTGGCTGTTGCATTTCAATCTCTTTGTGACAGGTTCACAAAATAAGACCTATTGCTAGAAAAGGGCAAGAAGTTGGTCAGCCTGAAAGGAAATAAATTTGAAACACATTCCTGTGCTTTTTGTAATGGATGAGTGATACACAGAGAAAACACCTGCAGTGAAGGACTAACATGGAAGCAGTAAGATATTTGAGATTAAATTGTTCTTGTGGTAGAATTTCAGCTTTATAAATTTCATACTTCTTCAAGGGATTTATCAGGCTGGAGCAGACCAGAGGTTGCTCATCTTTACTACCTCATCTACTGCTACTTATTCCAAGAATGGCATTAACAGCTTTAACACACTTAATTCTGCAATCTCCTAACATGGGGCAGAGGGGGATTTTCTTCCTAACACAGCTGGGGACTGGACCATCCAAACACGTTGTGCTGTGGCTCCCACATGCTGCTCCTTTGGCTGGGTAAAACCAGACACATTCCACTGCTGCTCTGCTCAGGTTTAACCAGAAATTAGAGATAACATTTCACCCCTGCATGTTGCTGTGTCGGGACCTCCCCAGATAAAGTCCCTCCTGCCTGGACACTGAATACTGGACAGAAAGATGGGGAAATGCTGAGGCAGATGGTGTTAATTCAGGATTTATTGCTGTGTCTCAGGCAGGACATCAGGAGCTGCTCAGGTGTTCCTCAGACAGAACACTCTGGTTTGGTGAGGACAAGGGGGTGCCTTGATCTGTGTCTTGGCAATTCACAGCTGGATCTCAAAGGCTGAGAGGATAAATCCAGGTCCCTGTCCCCCATCTAAAGCCCTTCCTGCTCCTGGAGCCCTGCTTGGTGTTGTGTTGGCTCTTGGAGTGCTGATTTCAGCTCTGTTCTCTTTCCTGACGTGAAGTTCCGTGGTGTGTTCTGGATTACAGAGTTGGATTTTATCGTTTCAGCCTCGTTTGAGCCTCTCAGACTGAGTGTGGAGATGCTGAGGGCAGGACTGACCTTCCCCCTGGAGCTTCCCAGGCTTTGTTCATCCTGCCCTCCTCCTCCTCCTCCCTGAGTTACTCACGGAGTTTGCTCTGCTTGGTTTCAAGTTCAAAGCCCAAACCGCTCGTTAAAGGTGTTGTGGGGCTCTAAGTAATGAGTAATTAAAAAGAAAACCATCAGAACCTCGAGCAATAACACTCATGGGTGCCCTTCTTTGTGGGCTTGTTGGGAGAGTCGCTGAGGAGATCGTGTTGGTAGCAGGGCTTCCTCCAGGACACCAGGGACAGGCTGATAGACAGATGGGAAGCAAATCCTGATAAAGCTGAAGGGTTGTGTAAAAGTGCTCTTGGACATGTGTTATTTGCAGTACTGCTGTATGAAACTTCCGTTTTTTAAACTGAGAGACAAGAATCTTCAGGCTGAAACTGGCTGTGCCATGGTGGGAAGCTCTTGCTGTGGTGTCTCATCACTCCTGAGCTTCAGAAATAACCCCAGAGACACCAAGGCTATCCTGGAGCCTCTTAGTGCTGGACCAAGGAACAGGAAAGATCAGATCTCTTCTTTTCAAGATGAGCATTGATGGGGTGTGAGGATGAATTATAAGGCTCCTCAAAAATGTTCTTAAAATGTGGAATTTGCACTGAAAGGGGGAGATGGGAAAGAATTTGCTCTGAAAGGTGGAGATGGGACAGAATTGACACTGAAAGGTGGAGATGGGGCAGAATTTGCTCTGAAAGGTGGAGATGGGAAAGAATTGACACTGAAGGGTGGAGATGGGACAGAATTTGCTCTGAAAGGTGGAGATGGGGCAGAATTGACACTGAAAGGTGGAGATGAAGCAGAATTTTCACTGAAAGGTGGGGATGAGGCAGAATTTGCACTGGAAGGTGAAAAATGAGGTAAAACTTAAACTGAAATGTGGAGGTGGGGCAGAATTGACACTGAAAGCTGGAGGTGGGGCAGATGCCCGGTGCTCCATGGTTGCCCCCTGGCAGAAGAAGCTCCCAGGGCAAGAAGGACCAGGTGTCCCAGCTCTGGGCTCGCAGGGTCACCCCTGGCCAGGCTCTCCCGTGGCACTGAGCTGGTGTTTGGTGTTTTCCTTGCAGTCTGTCCCCCTGCCTGCAAGTCCCAGGGCTGCACCTCTGACGGGCAGTGCTGCCACAGCGAGTGCCTGGGGGACTGCACGGAGCCCAACGACGCCGGGCGCTGCGTGGCCTGCCGCAACCTGTACCTGGACGGGAGGTGTGTGGACACCTGTCCCCCCGGGCACTACCGCTTCGAGGGCTGGCGCTGCGTCACCTTCAGCTTCTGCCAGGAGCTGCACAACAAGTGCAGGAACGCCCGGGAGTCGGGGTGCCACGTCATCCACAACAACGAGTGTGTGCACGAGTGCCCCTCGGGGTACATCATGAACTCCAGCAAGTGAGTACCTGGGTGCAGGGGACAAAACTGGGGGGGCTGGGCTGGGCTGTCCCCCACCTTGGATGTGGGGTTTGGGTGCCCTGTCAAGATCAGGAGGAGTTGCCGGCATTGGAGAGTCTGTGGCAATCACCTGGTTTGCTTTAATATGATTTACAGACTAATTCCTTGCTAATTCAAGCTGTTAGAAGCTCTCCCTGCCATGGGCTGGTTGTTTATTCTTCCCTTGGCTTCCCTTGCTTCCTCTCAAGTTTGGAAAAAGTGGGAAAGGGAGATGGAGAGAGGACAAGGAAGAGCATCCTCAAGCTGGAAGGGTCTCTAACAGCGTGGGAGGAGGGAGGTGGCCATGGAGAGGCTTTAGCAGCCCTGCTTCCCTCCCCTCTGGAGCAGCCTAGGCCAGGGAGCCGGGCTGGAAAAGCACAACAGGGAGAGGTCGTGGCTAATGAAGAGAGCGCAGCGTCCTCGCAGTGCTTTTTCTCAGAATATCTGTCCCTCATCCCTGTAATTACTTTCATTGAGCAGGTTCAAGCTGTGCCAGACATAAATGCACAATGTAACAAACAAGTGTAGCACGAATCAAGGCAGGGAACAGCCATTCTGTCTATTCCCCGGGGGTTTTGATAAAGGAATTAAATAATTTATGTTGCCGAGCTGTTTATCACTGAAAACTTGGTTGTTTGTCCCACAATACCATTCTATATTGTGGTGAGTCAGATTTCCTATGAATATTGGTCACTTTGTGCTCACATGTATTTGCTCCTGCTGTAATAATTTCAGGGAATTCACTCTTAACAGAACTTCTTATGCCATTTCCTGTTTTGTTTTTCCAAAGAACGAACAAGCAGCCCCCAAAGTAGCTGTGCTGCTTGTGCAACAGCCCCGTGGCCTCTCCTGTGCTGTTGCAGGCTGCTGCCAGTGGGACCTCACAGCTCTGCTCCCTGCTTTTCCTAGAGCATTTCTTTCTCTGAACTAGTTGGGAACACATTCTTGTGGTGGTGTGGCCAGGGCAAGCCATCAGCTCGTGCTATTCAGGCAGTATTTCCCCAGAGCACCAAGCACATTCTTGCCTTTTTTAAAGCAACATTGTGTGCAGTCCTCAATCAGAGGATTCCCAGATGAAGGGCCAGCTCTCCACTCATCAATTACACATTTGGTTAATGATCCTGAGATGAATACTGGGCTGGGGTTTGTTATTTGAAAGGCCTGGGATGGAGAGTAGTGGGCAGGATCGTGGCCAGCTTCCTCTTCATAATAATTCAGGTCACTTCGTTTTGTTGTGTAGGAAGGGATGGAATGATTCATGTTTGAAGTGTGGAAGTGACAATTTAAGACCATTTAAATTTATCAGCAGTTATTTTCAAGGCCAGGTTGCATGGGCCTTGGAGCAACCTGGTCCTGTGGAGGGGGTTGGAATGGGATGAGCTTTAAGGCCCCTTCCAACCCAAACCATTCCATGGTTCTGTGACTCTGTTTGGAGTTCCTAATGAGTGAGCCCCATGGCATATCCTCACTTCAGATTCCTCACTCTGCTCCTGGGCATTGCTGGGCCACCCTGGCTCACCCCTGCTGTGCTGTTTTGCAGCCTGCACTGCACGCCCTGTGCAGGGCCCTGCCCCAAGGTGTGTGACTTTGGCAAGGAGAAGACGATCGACTCGGTGACGTCGGCGCAGGAGCTGCGGGGCTGCACGGTGCTCAACGGCAGCCTGGTCATCAACATCCGCGGGGGAAGTAAGTGAGCATGGCTGGGGCTGAGCCAGGGCCACGGGCACTGCCCTCAGCTGGGCTCTGCCCTTGGCTGTGCCCACCCTCAGCCTCAGAGGGACCAGAGAAGTCAGCACAAAGCACAGGCTTTTCTTTCATTTGCTGTTTTTTGTTAATTGGTTTTTGCGAGTTCTCATGAATTAATGTAAAGCAGTTGTTTAATATGTCTGGGCTCTGATGTGAGTGTTTCTCTCTGTGATACCAGAGAACTCTTCCCAATGTTTTCCTCTCCATAGATAACATAGCAGCTGAGCTGGAAGCAAACCTTGGCTTGATAGAAGAAATCTCAGGTTACCTAAAAATTCGCCGCTCTTATGCCTTGGTTTCTCTCTCTTTTTTCCGGAAACTCCATCTGATTAGAGGAGAGACACTCGAAGCTGGGTGAGTTCTCTCAAAAGATGTTTTATATGAATGCTTTGAAGTACAAGGAGTGCCAGTTCTATCAGGGTGATTTGTATTGGGAAACAATTCCCAAGTTATTTTTAAATGTTCCTCTGCCCGTGGCTTGTGCCCTGCCAGGGCAGACAATTTGCATTCATTTTTCTTTGGTGTCCTGATTAGTGCAAAAAGAGTTTTTCATGCATCCCCTCCCAACCCGTGTTTTCATTCTGCTTTCAGGAATTATTCTTTTTATGCCTTGGACAACCAGAATCTTCGCCAGCTCTGGGACTGGAGCAAACACAACCTCACTATTGCACGGGGCAAACTCTTCTTCCATTACAATCCCAAGCTGTGCTTGTCAGAAATCCACAAGATGGAAGAGATCTCTGGGACTAAGGGGCGGCAGGAGAGGAATGACATAGCCCTGAAGACCAATGGGGATCAGGCCTCCTGTAAGAGTCTCAGAACTCAGCCTTGCTTCCCTTTCCTCTCCCTCTGCCTTGCTCTCTTCATGCTCCTCTTGCTCCCAGCCCAGCCCAGGATGTTTTTCCATGTCCTGTCCTCATCCCTTTAGTAAAGCAGCAGGTGTGTCCCTTGTCTGTGCACTCAGTGACACTGTCACTGTGCCATGGCATCTCCCTCTGGCAGCCTTGGTCCCACACAGCCCTGGGAGGTTTTTGGGGCTGGGACTGTATTTATTGTCTTTTTGAAGATTTAGCATAGCATAACCTTAGCCCAGGCTGGGACTTTGTGTTACTGCTGAGTACCTGATTAATAGTCATAATCTGCTTTTCCCATGTCATGAGGCGACAGGGAATAAACAAGGGAGAAACGGGATTTCCACCCATCCCTGTGGCCACGTGAGGCAGTTGCCATGAAAACAGGCAGGGGAAATATTCCCAACAATTTTTGCAATGCCTCTCTGAGGTTTTTCACCCAACAGTTTTCTTCAGGAACAGCGATCAGACAGCTCCTGTGTCAGCAAACAGCACAGGGTTGGCTTTATGCTCTCGCTGGAGTTGTGCTACTGAAGATGGGGTTCTGCAGACACTTATTTTGGCAGCAATACTGCAATAAATGCAATTCTTCTGCACCCCCAGTCGTGCTGTTTGTTCCCTTTCTGTGCCCCTCTCCCTGTTTGTACCAGGGCTGTGTGTTGAACCAGATTGTGGAAGGAATCAGGGGGAGGAAAAACTCAGCTTTGTTCTGAGCTGGTGGCATCTCTCTGCTCTGAGTCATTGCTCAGCCCCACAGAGATTCACCTGCACGCAGGAGTAGGAGCACGTGCAGGTGCTCATGGGCCCCTTGCAACTCAGGATATTCTGTGAAGGACAGATGACATGGGGACAGAGGCAGTGACCCATCCATGCAATTCCAGCAGTTGTGTTGTGCCCCTGGGAGTTGGCTGGGTGGCAGGTATTGCCACTGAAAAGCCCAGCATTGACTGAACTGGGATTTCAGATCCTGGCTCACAACCTGCAGGGCAGCTTGGGTCATCTTGTGGCTTCACTGTCCCTCTGCTTTTGGGGACAGCACTGCCAGAAGAGCCCAAGGTCCTTTCCCACCCAAAACATTCTAGGATTCTGTGATCTCTGGTCCTTGTTGCCCCTCACTGATGTAGCTGTTTGTGAACAGACCTAAAAAGTGAAGATCTTTCAGCTGACTCAGTTTCCTGGTCTGGTTTCCCACATATCAACACAGGCAGCCAGGCCAGCACAGTGGGAGAAGGGAATGCAATGGCTGTGACCTGAAAACTGGCAGGACCAGAGGAAAACACACATGGAGCCTCTGGGGCACCACAGCTCCAGCCTGGGCAGGGGGAAGGAGCACAAGGAATCAGCTGTCTGTAAAGTTCATCTCCTCCCATGGGACACTGAAAGACTCTTCCCACATGGGGGATGAAGCTGGATTTGGGCAGATCCAGCTCTGCCTGTGGCTGTGAGCAGCTCCTGGGCTGGTGTTTGGTGTGAAGGCAGCTGGAGGAGACAGTTGCATTTCTCTTTGCCAGCTTTACCCTAACCCTGCTGAGCTGGTGTCTGTGCCACCCCCACCTCAAACCACAGCTTGCCAGGTTGTTTGGCTTTTTGTTTGCTTTTACATTTCAAGCTCAGCTTTCACATTGGCAACATCCTGTTTATTAAAAAAAAATAGAAAGGGGGAAAAAAAAGACCCTGTTTGTTCTGGATGTGGTGCCAGTGAAATGAATTTTCTTCCTCCTGTTGCAGCTACTGCAGGAATAGCAAATTCAGTCAGAGCCACTTGGGCTGGGAGCACAAAACATGTTGTACCATGTCCCTTGAGCTCCATCCTCCTGCAAACACCCTCCTGTTTGCAGAGAGACTTCACTACACTCCTGGGCAAGGCTGGAAATTCTTCTGCTTCATTTTTGTGGCCTCTTGCCTTCTGTGCAAACCATACTGCTGGGTTCAGCTGTGCAGATCATCATAAATAGTGAAATGTGTCGCCTTTAGATTTCCCACTTTTTAGAATTTAGTTCAGCTCTTCTACAGAGTCATTTTCATGAAATCATAGAAAATTTTAACCTTAGGAGGGCATCAATACCAGCCGCTGATTTGAGGTAGAAATGGCTGCCACATAAGATAAGGTTTTACTGGGCAACTCTTCTCAGTGCCAACATCCTCACATTTATCTTAAACTAAGATATTAAAAACAAAACGCTTTGTTTTTCAGCATTAATGAAACTATTGTCACTTCTCACTTGTTACAGGTGAAAACGAACTGCTGAAATTTTCTTCCATTAGGACTTCTCATGACAAGATCCTGCTGAAGTGGGAGCCCTACTGGCCCCCAGATTTCCGTGACCTGCTGGGGTTTATGCTTTTCTACAAGGAGGCGTAAGTGATCCCTCAGGTCACAGAGCAGTGCCCTTGCTGGGCTGCCACAAGCAGCAGCTCACAGTGGGTCTTAAACCTGCTGGATGTTTGTGCTGTAGGCAGAGCTGTTTAGTCTCTGATTTTGTGGGTCCTACACTAAACTTTCTGGTGATAGCCTTCTATAAAAGTGTTGATTAAGATCCCTGACTTATGCACAGTCACAATTCCTCACTTAAGAACAATCCAGACTTTAGTTATTCCTGCTGTTCTAAACACACATACTCGAACCATAGAGTTCCTCATCTCCCGACTATCTCCATGGGATGCTGAGGGTTTTATCCTCTTTGAGGTAGGAAAGATTTTTGTAGAATCAAGGTACAACCAAGCTGATTTTCATAAAGCTGACAATAATCAGTGTGTATTTAGTTGCTGGGGTCATGTGTGGCACAGATCCTGCTCTGTGATGCTGTTGGAGGCCCAGGTAACAAAGCTCCCAATGCCTCCCTTTCAGAATAAATTCAGTGAGTTAATTTCACTTTCTCTGAAGGGTAAAGGGTGATAACTTCCAGTGTGCCTTTAGAAATGTTTTTAAGAGCCTGGTTGAGGATTCTGTTAATTGGAGCCTTCTCTTTCCTCAAGTCCCTACCAAAACGTGACGGAGTTCGATGGCCAGGACGCCTGTGGCTCCAACAGCTGGACAGTCGTGGATGTTGATCCCCCACCACGCTCAAACGAGCCCAAAGCCCAGGCTCAGCCAGGGTGGCTCCTGAGGGGCCTGAAGCCCTGGACACAGTATGCAGTGTTTGTGAAAACCCTGGTCACCTTCTCCGACGAGCGGCGCACGTACGGCGCCAAGAGCGAGATCATCTACGTGCAGACCAACGCCACGGGTCAGTGCAGCACCTTCCTGGGCTGAAAACAGCCCTAAATAATTCTGCCTGGGGGTTGTGCTAGTCCCATACCCAGGAATTCCCACTGCCCTGCTTTGGTGGAAGGAATTCCTAAACGAGGAGTGTGGTTGCTGATGGGCACCTCCTCTATCCAGTTTGTGTGGCTGTTGGGTTGTGGTTGTTTTATTTAAAAGAGCCAAGCAGCTGTTAGTTGCTATAAAGTGGTTTATTGTAGAGGCACATCAATCTTGAAAGGCAAAGAGTTACAAGCATTAAAGTCCATGCTAAAAGTTTTAAAGCCTCGTGTAAGAATCATTAAGGCTGGAAGAGATCTCCAGGATCATCCAGGCCAGCCTGGAGGAGCCCACTGGGTGTCAGGGAATGCTTGATTCCCATAAAATGGAAATTTCCTGTGCTGGTCCCTGCTTTGCCAGGCTCTGCAGGGCAGTGCTGTGACCTCTGTCTCTTCCTCACCCTCACAGTTCCCTCGGTCCCGTTGGATCCCATATCCGTGTCCAACTCCTCGTCCCAAATCATCCTCAAGTGGAAGCCGCCCTCGGAGCCCAACGGGAACATCACACACTACCTGGTGTACTGGGAGGAGCAGGCAGAGGACAGTGAGCTCTATGAACTCGATTACTGCCTGAAAGGTGAGTGGGTGCTTCTCCCTCCAGGCCTTTCCCTTCAGTCTCTCCCAGAACTGCCTGGGGTTTTTGCCTTGGGGGTGCTCTGGGGCCCAGTTCTGCTGGATTCGGGACTGTTCTGAATCAGCTCTGTCCCTCCCTGTTCTGTTAGGTTGGGATCTACTGCCAAGGTATGTGCAAAAGGTCTAAGAACCGTTTTTACAAAGTAATCACATGTTTTTTTCTTTGGGGATCTCCCTTCTGCCCTTGCTCCTTTTAAACTGAATTACAAGTTTAATAGCAACAATGGAGATAGTAAAGTTAAAAATTTCGGTGCTGCTGGAGCTCAGGGCAAAGTTAATTTTTAAAGGCAGCTGATGCCTAGTTTGGAATTCCTTGAGAACACAGAATTTCACTGAGGACTTCCAAAATCTCACCTGCTGCTCTGTGTTACCTGAACTGGGATAAAGCAGCATCCAAGCTCCCTTTCAAAAATAGCATTTTTTAATTAAAGTCCTATCAGAAAAGAGGGAACTGCTCAGCCCTGAATGTGAAATATGGGATGCCCAAATATGCCATGAATCCTGTGTACACTGCTTTGGGATCTTTTTGTAGGATCAAACATCTTCTGCCAAGACAGGCACGAGTGACACTGAAACTGTTTTGTCCCCAGGATTAAAGCTGCCCTCAAGGACGTGGTCTCCTCCTTTTGAATCTGAAGACCCCCAGAAGTATAATCAGAGTGAAGCTGAGGATGTCAGTGGGGAATGTTGTTCCTGTCCTAAAACAGACTCCCAGATCCAGAAGGAGCTGGAGGAGTCTGCTTTCCGCAAGACCTTTGAGAATTATCTCCACAATGAGGTTTTTGTGCCCAGGTGAGAACATCAAACAGGACTGTCCAGGGGTCAGGGGGAGGGAAATGTAATTGAGGATTAAATAAAAATACCAGGTTGGACACAGCCACACTGCCAGGCTTCCATGAGCCTGTCTAGTCCAGCTGGATAGGGGTGTTGGAATGGGGAGAGCTGAGCACCTACATGGATGCTCCTGCGGATTTGGAAGATCCTGCTTTCATTTCCTGTCCCTGAATTCTCCTCAGCTCAAGAATAAAGTGAGAATCCTTAACAAACAGCCTGCAGCTCATCTGGCATCTGATGATGCCAAAAATAGCGATTTTCTTTTCCTGTCTTGAAATTTTGTGGTCAAGTTTTTCATTGAGTTGAAAAGAAAGGAAAAGGGCAGTTTACCAGGCCACAGCCTCGTCCTCCAGCGTGGTATTTGTGGTCTCCCTTCACTTAGTGTGGGAAATACCTCCAATACCATGAGGAATGTGAGTGCTGTAGGAGGTGAATGTCCTGTTTTGAGTGGCACACTTGGTGTCACATTAAGTGGTGTTGAATGTCTTCACACTTCATCTGCAGCCTGGGGAGGAAGTGCTGGGGAGCAGGGTAGAATCTGGGTGTGATTTACTCTCTTCTCTCTCACACATGTTGTGCTCTAAATGTATTCTCTGCTTGCTCCCTCAGCCAGAAACCTGCATTTGCAGCTGCCTGACAAAAGCTGGGTCACTGCACTGAGCATTTTCCCTGTTAAAGCATCCCTGGTGTTCCCTTCCCTGGTGCCTGCAGTCCTCACCTGAAGCTTGGGCAGAGCCCCTCCTTTTGCTGTTCCCTGGCTGTTGGTGCCCATCAGGATGAGCTCCAGTGTGCCAGAGGATGCCAGGCCATGACATATTCCAAAGCAGAGGAGAACCAAGCCATGTGCAAAAGCCAAACTTCTCCTGATGTAGGCAGACAATTCTTTTCCTTCCCCCCCACAATTTGATTGTGTAGCCAGCCCAGGATGCTTCTCAGGCCAGTTTCTGGGAGATGTATTTTAGGAAGAAACCAATCACCAGGATGTGCCACCTTGTCAGCCTCCTGAGAAAGAAATCCCCACGTCTCATGGCCAACTAATCCTCTAAAACAAGCCAGTGCTGAAGACACCTCCCTGCTGCCACGTGGGCTGCTTGTCTTCTCTGGCAGGCTCCAGGCTGTCACCACATAAATCAGAATTCTTTTTCCTGTGAATACTGTGATATCACCTGCTCACAGAGCCTGGCAGAGGGCAGGGAGTGTGGTTTACTTCAGGTGCTATTTTCATGGCTTCTGAGAGTTCAGTGACCTCTCCTGAGGTGCTGTGTGGCCTCTCCTGGAGAGAAGGAACTTGCCAGTCACGGGAGGAATCTCAGGGATGAGGCCAGCAGGGAACATGAGATGTCAGGGGAGCAGAATTACAGCAGTTTCTCCCTGATGTATCCTTGTTTTCCATGTGCCATTTCTCCCCTCCTGCCCTGATCCCAGTGATCTGATCCCTGGGCAGCATCCAGCCTCAGTCCAGGGCTGATCTCACCCCTCTGGAAATCACAGTTCCTTCTCCCTGGGCATGTTGATTACCCACTCCAGGAGCCACTGTCACACCTCCTGGGGGTCAGTTTTCTCTGGCAGTGACAAAAAACCGAACTAGAAGTTCAGGAATGTTCCTGTGCGCAGGCAGAGCTGGCAGTGTCTCACTCCAGGTCCCCTTTGGAGCTGGACAAAGTGACCATCAGAAGCTGATGCTTTGTTTCTTCTTTCATGTGTTATTTGCTCTCATTTTGGAGGAGTTCTGCATGCACTGGAGCTCAGGGCTGGTTACAGCCTGGCACAGGCTGCCCAGGGATGTGTGGAGTCTCCATCCCTGGGGATGTCCAACGTGGTCCTGAGCCTCCTGCTCCAGCTGCCCCTGCTTTGGGCCAAGGGCTCACATCAGACAATCCCCAGAGGTGCCTTCCATGGTTCACCCCTCCATGATTCTGTGGGAAGCAGGAAAGGATTGCAGAGAAAGTCCTGAGAGGCAGAGGAGAGCTGAGTATTCCCTCCATCACCACTGCAGCAAGAGCAGGAGCAGCCCCAGTTCTCTGTCTCTGTCCTCTGTTACACACATTTCTGCCATTCCCAATATTCTTGGGGAGCAAGATCTGAGGAATGACTCATTAATTTAGAAGTAATTGCTTTCCCCTGTATTTCCCAGTTCAGTTAATTGTACAGACAAATCTAAAATGCTTTTGCCAGGCCAGCTGGCCTGGGGGTAGTTTCAGGGGTGTGGAGAGCTTGGCTTAAGGTACAAAAGGCATTTTTAGAATCCCCCAGCACAGGCCATACTGTGTGTGCTGAGGGGTCACTTTCAGCCCCCTCACACCCCCTGGTCACCTGTGAGAACAGGAGGAACCTGAACCTGAGGGTTTCACAGGGAGCTCCCTGGAGCTGCTGAGATGGCCTCAATGCAAATTACACTGAAACAACTCTGAGAAAAATCAGATGTTTAAAAATACAGAGAAATTGGCAAGAAAATTGCTGCAAATCCAGGAGAATAAATATGGGAAGATTGGGGATTTACAGATTCAAAGCTTTTCTTAGCTTACTGTGACTTGAGAATGAAGGAATTCTTGCATTTTACTCTGTGTTGCAGCAGTGGTCAAAGTACTGTTTTACTTGTGAAAAACAAAATTCCCTTGAACACGAGGATCAGCTGAATTCACACTTGATAAACAGAGGGTGTAGCTTTGCTTTTATGCAAACCAGGTCCTGTTTGACCATAAGGAATTCTTCCCAAGGAGGGAGGTGGCATGACCCAGAGCTGGGTCCCTGAACTCTGCCCCATCCTGAGGGGACACTGTTCAGACCACCAGACAGGCAGAGGGAACAGCAGCTCCAAAAGGAGTTAATTAGTAATTAAGAAAGAGAAAACTTAAAACTGGAATGTGCTTGCTGAACCTGCTGTTTGCCATCGTGCTTTGTCATCAGGTGGATGAATATTCTGCAGGAAGGAATTGTTCCCTGGGAGGGTGGGCAGGCCCTGGCACAGGGTGCCCAGAGCAGCTGTGGCTGCCCCAGGATCCCTGGAAGTGCCCAAGGCCAGGCTGGATGGGGCTTGGAGCAGCCTGGGACAGTGGAAGGTGTCCCTGCCATGGCAGGGGTGGCACTGGATGGGCTTCAAGGTCCCTTCCCACCCAAACCATTCTGTGATGATGACAATTCTGTGAATGTTTGTGTTGTGTTGTGTGCGGCCCAGTGTTCAGTTTGAGGACATCTCAAATTCTGCTTTCTGCATGGTGGCTTCTGCTGCAGGAGGAGAAACAGCTCCATGGAAGGCAGAGGGAAGCAGGGAAGGTGGCAGAGACCTGCCAGAACAGTCCCTGGGGCTGGGGCTGGCCATGGCCTGGTAGTCAGAGGTGCAGTGGAAAGTTCAGTTCAGCAGCAAAGATCTGCTTCAACAGCCTGTTACATTTTTAGCGCCTGGAGATGCCTCAAGTGTGGGTTCAGATCAGGTCACTCTTTGTACCCTTTAATAGCTGCACACACATGCACACACACACAAAAAGATCATCACCCCCTTAAAATACATGGTCTGGATTTCAAGTGGCATTAATTCCTTTTGTGTAACTGAATACAGTTACTGATTCACCACCTTGGTTAGTTCCCGACCTGGAATACCCCATGGCAAATGTGTGGGCAGCACATAAAAGTGTTAGATTGAGCACTTTTGGTTTGGTACTGATCCCTTCTTCTCTTTTTTTTTTTTTTTTCCTGGCCAAGAAAATGAAATTTTTGAATGCTTCTTAATTCTGTTGAATTTATTCCGATTCTTTGCTAACAAAACCTGACATTAAAGCTGGCTGCTGGCACTCAGGGAAAGTGACATGGTCACACTGCAGGTGCTGGTTTTACGAGTGAAAAAATCAGATTTCCAGACTGAAATGCAATAACTCTGAGCAGCAACATTTGGTTAACAAAACCACACGATGAATATGTAATCAGAATCATGAGTTCTAAATGCATGCCTTGAAAAGGACTTAATAGATTTGATCTCTTGGGAAAAGGTTAAAATGCTTTGTGTATCCATCGAGGTTCAGCCTTAGGGGTGAGAGTGGCAAATGTATTCCAGAGAGCTGGGAGAGTGGCCTTTTGCTTTAGAAGTGCAAGTTGGTGACACTTGGGATATGTGGCACATGTGAGGTCAGCGTGGTGTGACCCCGTGTGCTCCAGCGGGTGGGAGCTGCACTCCAAACATTGCAACCCTGCCCCAGGCATCCCTGAGGCAACCTGGTAAAGTTACTCAGCTGAGAGATCCAGGGGAACTTGAATTCTCAAGCAAATACTTGAAGCTTGGATTGGTGTATTTTTATTTTATCTCCCTGTGTGCAGTTGTGTGCGGAGAAGAGTCTGGGGCATACAGAGTTTTGTAAAGATGCGTGTCTCGGTTAAAAAAAAAAAAAAATCCTGGTTTTCTTTTTTGCATTAAAAATATCAGGGTTCAGTTTGAGTTTTCAGTGGCACTCTGAGCTCTCCCATTTTAACTCTTGCTTTTCAGCTGGATGTGTTGACATTGACTGTAACAACTAACGTGGTGACCATGTTGTTTAACAGGCCATCAAGAAAACGAAGAGACCTCGGCTCCGTGGCAAACTCCACCGTGGTGTTACCCACTATCCCATCCTCTCCCAACAATTCAGCAGCAGCTGAGGGTGCAGAGGAGCAGAAACCTTTTGAGAAAGTGATGTTCAAGGAGTCCCTGGTGATCTCGGGGCTGCGACACTTCACCGGGTACCGCATCGAGCTGCACGCCTGCAACCACGATGCGCAGGAGTCCCGCTGCAGCGTGGCAGCTTATGTCAGTGCCAGGACCATGCCAGAAGGTGATTCTCTCCCTGAGAGGCTCCCTGAGCCCTGCTGTGGCTTGGTGGCTGTTCCCAAAATGCTGCTTTTCCCCTGGGAGGCAGCTGCAGTGTATAAGACTGGGGCTGTCCTTATGTCCCAGTGGGAAAGGAGGATGGATGAAGTATTGGCAGGTGTGAATTTTGTCCAAAGACATGAAACTAAACCTGATCTTGAACTTGGTTCTAGCTAAGGCTGATGACATCGTTGGCCCAGTTTCCCATGAGCTGGTGGAGAAGAACACTGTGCATCTGAAGTGGCAGGAGCCAAAGGAGCCCAACGGGCTCATCGTGCTCTACGAGGTGAACTACGGGCGGCTTGGGGAGACAGAGGTGAGAGGTTCTGCTTTCACAGCTCCTTTGGAGAGGTGGCTCCAGCTGGGAGCCCAGGGCTCTTTAGGATTTGACAGTCCTTGTGCATACAGTGCCCTGTCTGGTCAGGTTTCCTGATGCAGAACTGATGGAATACAAAACTTCACTGGTGAATTTGTCTCCTCTGGAAGCCTGGGATAACATCAAGAAATAATCTGCCTGTGATGCCCATTTGCTCAGCAAGTTTAGCTGATTCGCCAACTTTCTGCATGGAGCTTTTTCAGAAATGTTATTTCACAGGAGTCTAGAAACCCCACATTGCTGTGTCTCAGATAAAGGGCCTTAAGTTGCACTGGGCAGGTTCAAATACCAGATAAAGAGATACCCGGAAAAGAAACTTCCCTGCAGGAGTGCTCAGGCAGTGGAGTAAGTTGACCAAGGAGATGGTGGAGTCACCATCTCCGGAAGTGTTCAAGAGGTGTCTGAATGTGGCACTTGGGGACACGTTTTAGGGCTGATGATGGTGGTGCTGGGTTGTTGTGGGGACTTGATGGCCTTGAAGGTCTCTTCCAACCTTGATGTTTCTGTGATTCCATGATATTTAAGTTGCTTAGAGGTGTTACGAAGGCGTTGGGGCTGGTGTCAGTGCCATGGGAACAGGGCTGGTGTCAGTGCCTTGGGGACAGGGCTGGTGTCAGTGCCACGGGGACAGAGCTGGTGTCAGTGGCACATGGACAGGGCTGGTGTCAGTGCCATGGGGACAGGGCTGGTGTCAGTGCCACAGGAACAGTGGCATTCCCCAGTGCTGGCCCAGTGTCAGTGCTGAGAACCAGGGCAGCACATGGCACTTGCTCTCTGTAACCTGATCTACTGCCCTGCAAAGCACAAATCCAGCATGAACCACTAACCTGGAGCAGACTGAGAGCCCTTGGGTGTGTGTTTGCCAGCCAGGGAGGTGCTGCAGGAGCCCCAGGGAGCCATCAGGGAGCTGTGGGTGCTGCAGGAGCCTCAAGGAACTCTCAGGGAGCTCTAGGTGCTGCAGGAGCCTCAAGGAACTCACAGGGAGCCCTGGGTGCTGCAGGAGCCTCGAGGAGCTCTCAGGGAGCTCTGGGTGCTGCAGAAGCCTTGAAGAGCTGTCAGGGAGCTCTGGGTGCTGCAGGAGCCCCCAGGAGGAGCTCTGGGAGCTGTCAAGGAGCCTTGGGTGGTGCAGGATGAGCCTGGCACAGCCCCTGTCCCCACAGGAAGCCCATTTCTGCGTGTCCCGAAAGCACTTTGCCAGCGAGGGCGGCTGCAAGCTCCGGGGGCTCCAGCCTGGCAACTACAGCGTGAGGATCCGGGCCACCTCCCTGGCTGGAAATGGCTCCTGGACAGAACCCACCTACTTTTACGTGGCTGATTATTGTGAGTTCATTTTATTTTCAATATTTAATCCCTGGCAGAAACTCAGGTTATTTCTGGAGGATGAGGTGTAGCAAGCAGAGAGCCACAGAGAGTCATTAAATATTTACCAAATACATCGGTTGTCAAGAACCTGAAATTACTTGGAAACATATGGCTTTTGTTTATTAGTCCTCATTCTGACCAGCTGCACATTTTGGTCTGAAATAGCCTCTAGTTTTGTATTTGTTTCAATTTATTGAAGGGGGAGATTTTATTGAGGAAAAAATTTGTATTTTGGACCTGTATAATACCTCCAACTCTCTCTTTCTCTCCTAGTGAATGCTCAGCCAAATATTGCTGTTATCATTGTTCCAATTATTTTTGCCATAATAATTGCTGGAATTATTGGAGCTGCTTATGTACTTGTGAAAAAGAGGTCAGTGCAATTTTGTCTTGTTTTCACCAGAAACTTATATCTAAAACTTACACCCAAAAGTTTTGCTGCTTTGTTGGGAGTCAGTTTTTGTTTAGTTTTTAATTTCCATAGTGATTGCGGCATCAATTTTAAGTGCAGGAAATAGTTTGTGCCGTATGGGGACAGTTTATTTGCTGCATGCTTTGGGGATTAATCAAACTGCCCTCACCTCGAGGGTGTCAGGGGCTGCAAAGTGGAATTTGTGTCTCTTGCAGACAAACCGAAGGACCAACGGGACCCCTGTATGCATCCTCCAACCCTGAGTACATCAGTGCCAGTGATGGTGAGAGCAACCAGGGCTTATTTCTGGTGGAATTGTGCAGTCAGTGCAGCAGGATGGGGTGGGAGTTGTCTTGGTGGAGTTTTCTGGTGCTTTTGTAGAATTCACGCCCCCGTAGTGTGGCAGCGCTAACCAAGGCTGCTGTGGGAGTGTCTGTCAGAAGATGCTCAGCTCAGAACTGTTCCCCTGTGCCCAACAGTTTATGTCCCTGATGAATGGGAGGTGCCACGGGACAAGATCACCCTCCTGAGGGAGCTGGGCCAGGGCTCCTTCGGGATGGTGTACGAGGGCATCGCCAAGGACATCGTGAAGGGAGAGCCCGAGACGCGCGTGGCCGTGAAGACGGTGAACGAGTCCGCCAGCCTGCGCGAGCGCATCGAGTTCCTCAACGAGGCCTCTGTGATGAAAGGCTTCAGCTGCCATCATGTGGTAAGTGCTGGGTGCCTCAGCACACAGCTCAGCTCTTCAGTGTCTTCAGAGCACAAAGCAGCCAGGCACAATCCGTCAGAGCTGGGGTCTTTCCCTGCTGGATTCCACAGAACCCCTTCTGCCCAAGTTATTTCACTGCTGCTCTTTCTAAACCTCTCAGCCCAACAAGGCCTTGTGGGGATGTTCTCAGCTCTGGTTCAGGGGATGCTGGCTTTGCCTGTTCAGTTTGGACACAGCCTGGAGGGAATTTCTCACTGATTTTCCAGGTTCGCCTCCTTGGAGTGGTCTCCAAGGGACAACCCACTCTGGTGGTCATGGAGCTGATGGCACACGGGGATCTGAAAAGTTACCTGCGCTCTTTGAGACCTGAAGCTGAGGTAAGACAGCAGAGAGGGAGTCTGGTGTGGAACAGAGCGACTTAATTTGGAGTTTAATACTTCTTTATTTAATGGCTTTAAGCTGAAAGAGGGTAGATTTGATTTGATATTGGGAAAAGATTCTTGGCTGTGAGGGCGGGGAGCGCCTGGCACAGGTTGCCCAGAGGAGCTGGAAGTGCCCAAGGCCAGGTTGGAAGGTGCCACTGCTCATGGCAGGGGACTGGATGATCTTTAGGGTCACATCTAACCCAAACCATTGCATGGCTGTGGTTTTTGCTTGCAGAATAACCCCGGGCGGCCGCCGCCGACGCTGAGGGAGATGATCCAGATGGCTGCAGAGATCGCTGATGGCATGGCCTACCTGAACGCCAAGAAGTTCGTGCACAGGGACCTGGCAGCTCGCAACTGCATGGTGGCAGAGGACTTCACTGTGAAAATCGGGGGTGGGTACTGCTGGGCCCTTCCAACCAGGCCGTTCTGTGATCAGGAGATGGCTCTGTCACACATCATGTTTGTGGTGAAAGCAGATTGATAAAATTTGATTCTCACTATCTGCTTTTGGGAAATTGCAGCACTTCCCTCTGTTTCTTCCCTGTGACAGAACTGTGGACTTCATTAAGAGCAACATCGCCTATAGAACCAGAGCAGCTTTTCTCACCTTCTCTGTTCCCAAACCTCTATCCTAAAAGTTCATTACCTGTCCAGCCTTAACTACCTGGGTTTGTCTCACTGGTCTTTGCTTCCATGAGAATTAAGATAAAGAAGGAGTTGGGTACAACAAACCCAGTTCTGATAATCCTGTCATTGGGTCAGGTGGCTTTTAAAAGTAATTTAATCCAGTTTTTAAGCCAAACTCTTTTAGAAATAAGTAAATAGAACATTTGAAAATAACCTGTAACCCCACAGTGAGGTGATTTTTCAGAGCTCTCTGGAGTTAAAGCCAAGGCAGTGGGATTTCAGGCAAAGGGAGCTCTGTTTTACTTAGAGAGGATTAATAAAATAATGTTTAGAATAGAAGCTGTCACCAAAAAATTTAACTCTGGAGTCTCTGTTGTGACTCTGTAGAAAAAATGCAGGAAAAGGGAAATGTTTTGAATATTAATCACGAGGTGACAGATGACTGCAGGCTGGGCTTTGGCAGTGGGGGGGAAGGCAACATCCATCTGGAGATGGAAAAGCAGGATGGAGGGAGAGGCATTTACCACATCCCAATTGCTTCTCTCAGACTTTGGGATGACCAGGGACATCTACGAGACGGATTATTACCGCAAGGGAGGCAAAGGGCTGCTGCCCGTGCGCTGGATGGCCCCGGAGTCGCTCAAGGATGGGGTGTTCACCACCTACTCCGACGTCTGGTGAGTTGTCCCCTGCAATCCTAGATGGATTCCAGCTCAGGAGCTCCTTATTTTAGCACACATAGTTTAAACTGATTTGCTCAGAGCACAGACAAAACAAAGCTGTTGTTTTGAAACACTTCCATAAAAATATAGTCATGTTCTTCTGAAGTGTGCGTTTTCCAAAATAACTCTGTCACTGGGAGGGCTCTAGGATGTTTTGTTCTCACCAGGAGCCTCCTCTCTCCCTTAGGTCATTCGGTGTTGTCCTTTGGGAAATCAGCAGCTTGGCAGAGCAGCCGTACCAGGGACTCTCCAACGAGCAGGTGCTAAAGTTTGTCATGGATGGAGGATACCTGGATCAGCCGGACAACTGCCCCGAGAGGCTGTAAGTGAGCAGGCAGGGGCAGCCAGCCCAGCTGAACTCTGCCTGAAGTGTGGCCAACAAAGATGGCCTGACCTGGGGCACCTCTTAACCCCTCCTCAACTGGGGAGCAGCAAAACAGATTTTAGTGAGGCACCTCCCACAGAAATTCCACCAAAGCATCCTTAGTGATCCAGCGAAGGGGCTGCCCAGGGGGCTTTGGAGTTCCCATCCCTGGAGGTGTCCGGGGGGGGCCTGGATGACCCACCCTGGTGGGGGTGGGTCAAAGGTTAGACTCAATGATCTTGGGAGGTCTTTTCCAACCTCAGTGATTTTGGGATTCTGTGTGAGGAGTCAGACTGGAGCAGTTGTGAGGGAAAGCAGCTCTGGCTGGAAAAGGGAGCACAGATGGTAAATCTCTGGTTCTGGTAGCCTCTTCCCCCAGCTGCTTCTGGCCAAAACAGCACTTCCAGAGTCATGAAATAAACATGTTTTGTGAGTATCCCTATGAAAAAAGCCTGCTGCGCTGGACATTTGTCTGATGGCCAGTTACAAACTCCAGTTTGAAACTCTATTTGTATTTGTGAGTTCTTTCTCCATGATGTCTGATAACATGTGACCTCTTGCTGCAGCCTTTTTTTTGGGTGGGATGTTTACAGGACCTCTGTCCTCTGCCCAGCCTCTCATTTTCCTTGAAGTTTTGGGAGCTTAGTTATCTTTCAGGCTGAGTTAAAATTAAAAGAGAATTAATTAAAAAAGGATGACCTGGCTGTAAGTGCCTGTGCACACACACACAGAGTCTGTGAACCACAGCCCTGCTTCCTTCAGCAGCCAAGTTAAGAACAATTGAAGGAATCGGAAGGAATTTTTCATCTAGACAGAAATAGAGAAAAAGGAGTGTCAGGATCTACAGGCAGATGTGGAGGTTGGAAAGAGAACAAGCAACCTGAGGTGTCAGAGGTGTAGTGTGGGTGGTGGGGGGTCTGCCAGGGGTGCCAGCCTTGGTGAGCACGTGGGACTGTTTCTCCTGGCCCTGACTGTGCTCTGTGCTGCTGCAGGCACAGCCTGATGCAGATGTGCTGGCAGTACAACCCGAAGATGCGCCCCACGTTCATTGAGATCATCGAGATGCTGAAGGAGGACTTGCACCCCAGCTTCCAGGAGGTCTCCTTCTTCTACAGCGAGGAGAACAAACCTCTGGAGACAGAGGAGTATGAGATGGACTTCGAGAACATGGAGAGCATTCCCCTCGACCCCTCCTCGTACTCACAGAGGGACAAAGTGCTGGGGAGGGACAATGGACCCTCCATGGCCCTCAAGGGCAACTACGAGGAGCACATCCCTTACACTCACATGAACGGTGGCAAGAAAAATGGGCGGATTCTCTCCATGCCCAGGTCAAGTCCTTCCTAACACTTCCTGTTTGGCCCGAGGGTTGTGTCTGCTTTTTTCCCCCCTCCACAAATCTCAGGACTCTTGTTATTGCTGCCACAGTGTATGACACACATCTACAAACTCTTCAGATTTTTAATCATCTTACGATTTTTTTTTTTTTGCCAAGTTGACTGGTTGTCAGTGGACTTATCTGTGAACATAAATGGAAGAGGTTTCCATGGCTGCTGTCCCTTCTGTAACCATGGTTTCACAACAGGAAGCGACCGTGTGAGTTCAACTGAAGGAGAAGCATCCGCCTTTGCCAGCAGAAGACGTGAAGTTCTCTGGTGCCTGAGCTCCAGCCCAGCAGAGCATTTCCAGTAGAATTCCAGGCTTTCAGGCAGGCTCTCCACTACAGCTGAAGGATTCAGCACATCAGTCGGACGCGCCAGATCCTCAGATTGACCAATAGCTGCTGCTCTCATACTTTGTTTTCAAGGGGTGGAACCCCCGGGGTGTGTGTGGGGGTGTGGGTGTGTGTGGGAGGGTGTGTGTGTGTGTGTGCAGTATCAACATGTGGGGTACCCTAGAGCAAAAGAGACACTTCTGGTTTTGTACACAACTTACAGCGCTTTCAGGCACATGGTGGGATTCTTGGGGTGTCCTGCACAGGGCCAGGAGTTGGATGATCCCAGTGGGTCCCTTCCAACTCAGCATACTCTATGATTCTCTGTTCTCACAGGAGCTTTCCTCTTCTTGGAAGTGTATACTTATCTTTTTTCCCCATTTCCCTGGAGGGACTGAATCCTAAACAGATTATTTTTATACTGAGGACTCTTGGGAGCAGGTTTTCTCTCATTAACAACTGAAGAAAACGTGCTGGGAGCTCAATGAGCAGAACTCTGAGATTTGTGGGTACTTTCAAGACCAAACGAAGTAGGAGTCCCCTGACCTGAGACACGGAGTTTTCTGTCCTTACAGCATTGAGTATATATATTGTTTGTTGTAACATATTTAAAGATGTCTTTAGTTTAAATTTTAACTTCATATAAATTATTGACTGTTTATGATCCTTTTGGGGCGGGGAGAGTTTTGGGGGATTGTTTGGTCTTAAAGTGGTCCAAAGATTTCAGAATGAACTAATTTTAGCCTTGCAGGAGCGATGAAGCACATGTTCAGTTCATACTTGACAAGGCTTTGTAATAGTTTCATGATTTATACAACACAGTCAGCTGGCTCCAGTCGAAGCCCCATCTTGGTTTTTGGGAG
This sequence comes from Rhabdornis inornatus, assembly GCA_013397075.1. Classification (NCBI taxonomy): domain Eukaryota; kingdom Metazoa; phylum Chordata; class Aves; order Passeriformes; family Rhabdornithidae; genus Rhabdornis; species Rhabdornis inornatus. Next base: position 495,980 of record VWZS01007399.1, on the reverse strand, counting down.
CTGAAGGACACAGAACATCCTGAAGGACACAGCAGGACACAAATCCTGCTCCTCCTCTGCCCCTGTGTCCCTCGCTCTGCCTTCCATGCTGCAGATGCAGCCGGCGAGAGAGGACGAGCACAAACTGGAGCTGAGGAAGGGACACTGAAGGGGGGAGCACAAAGCTCTGGGCTCTGCACACCAGAGGTGACCGTGGTTTGCTGCCTCTCTGCTGCTCCCAGGCCTCCAGCCTTGTGTTCCCTGGGATTCCTGCTGCAGAACTGCTGGGACGTGGCTCGTTGGGATGTCAGTGCTTGCTGTCAGGACTGCGCTTTGTTGTGCTGCTGTTTGCAAGGAAGAGCTGATGGGCTCCTGATGCTGGAGAACAATGGTGAAACTCCACCGGGGCTGGTAGCACGGAGCTGGTGGGAGCAGCACGGGAGCAGGAAGGAGGATGATGGATGTCGCAGGCCTGTGTCATGCAGGAGGTGCTTGAACAGCAGGGAGAGATGCTCAGTCCTTCACTTGCTTCTGGAGAAGTCCAAGATGTGTTTTGTGCTCTCTGCCAGGAGAAGGCGAGGTGCCCTGGCTGGCAGAGCTGGGCTGGGCTGTGGCTCCAGCCCGGGCAGTGCTGCTGGGAGCGAGGCAGAGGGGCTGCAGTCCCTAAGGAAGAGCTCTCCGAGCCCACGCCCGGGGTGCAGCTGGTGCTGGGAACCTCTGCCCCCAGCTGCTTCTGGCCAAAATAGCACTTCAGAGTCAGAAAAGGTGGGCAACAGACTCTGGGCAGCATCGGGAGCTGTTGGGCCCTTTGCTGCTGGAGGGGTCGGTTCAGCCCAGGTGGAGGGTACCAGGTTGCTCCACAAATTTGGGTGGAAAACACAGTCCAGACATAGGTGAGAACCTTTGGATTTCAAAAGGCCTCGTTTACATTTCTTCTGCTTTACAAAGTCGTAACTGTTTAGCAGCTCTATACTACACTGCAGGAAAGAAGACATATTCTCACACTTTTCTAAGGAAGAGAAGTTTTTCTTATTAGAATTTTTTATTTATTTTAATATATAAAACACTGTAAAAAAAAAAGCAACAAACAATTTGTTTTCTTAAACACACAGAACATGTAAATTTGTATGCGCAAAATCTTGGCAGGTGGATGTGGTGGGATTATTTTTGTCCTGTTCTGGTGCAGTCTACCTCAGTGTTTCTTAAGGATATTTTTTAATACTACGCACCTCTAAAACTGTTGAAATATTCTGGTCTGGACCTATTGTGGATCAGGGAAAATCAGTATCAGCGGATTCCAATACCAGGGACCATTCATGAAGGGAATGGGAAGGAGAATAGCTCATCACTGTTGATCCCTAATCTGAACAGTAGTGGCCAATGAACCCATTTACAGATTTGGATCTTATCTCATCCCTTAGTTCTGTTGTGATTAAAAAAAAACAAAAACAAAACAAAAAAACAAAAAAAAAAAACCAAAAGAGCCATTTAAATGTTTGGACTTTAGTGAACTCATGACCTAAAAGGAGCAGGCTGCTTCCTCCTGGATCAGCATGTGCCAACATGGAGCAGGGACTGGGACCAGCCCCTGCTGTTGGGGTTGCATTGGGGTGGCTTGGTCGCTGCTCTTCTCGCTGTGCACAGGTGACCCAAGGTCCTCGCAGTGACCTCCTGAAACAAACCTTTCCCAGCACACCCTTGCTTTGATAACATTTCCAATGGCAGTGATCATTAACTGTGGGAATAGAAGATCTTTTTCCTGAAGGAACGTTGGAACCTCGTATTGGGTCTGGCTTTTCCACACGGTTGATACTGGTTGGCCCTGTGAGTACACATGGTATGAACACTCGGATGGCCGAGCCAGGGAGCTGCTCCAGGGACAAGCAGTCCCCTCCCATGGCTCAGTGTCACCTTCACCCTGCACCGAACGGAGCAGTTGTTTGTCCCCAGCACTGTGTGAAGGTTATTCATCCTTCCTACCTTGTGCCCAGGGGGAGGGAAGGCGTGTGGTACCAGTGGGGAAGGTATTGTGTTTCTCCTCTGTAAAACAAATAACACTAGTGGTTGCTGCTCGTGGCTGTTACAGATCACACTCAGCTGTAGAATTAGGAAGACTAAATGAACATCACCCACAAAGCCCAGCTCTCACTGCTGGAAAATCCTTCCTTGGCTCACAGCCGACACTTTAGTCTCTGCTGCTGGAAGATCCTTGCCTCGGGGATGCCCAAATGCCTCACTTGGATCTTGCTGATTCCTGCTCAGAGAATTCCTGCAAGTGGAGACTCAAGTGCCATTGAAACCTCTGGGGTGCTGCCAGGGACCCCAGCCCGGGCAGGGCTGCTGTGCTGAGCCTTCCTTGGGGGAGCTGCTGCTCTTTGCTCTGGCCACATCCTTATGGGGCAGAATTCCCCAGCTGCAGTGGAAGCACAACACTCATTGCTGCTGCTGCTGCTGCTTAGGAGGAACCAAACAACTGGTGTAGGAGAGCAGGTGGGATGGCTGGAGGAGAGCAGCCAGCAGTGGGAAGCTCTTCCTTTCCTTGCATTACTATTTGTTGGAGGGTTGGCTCCTGCCCTTGGTGGGCAGAGAATGCCCCGCTTGCAGCACGGGCAGCAGGACAGACCCCTCAGCCTGCCCAGGAGCCTCCTGGGCACAGTCTGGCACCACCACATAGCCAGAAATTCACTCTGGTGAATCAGGAGGAGCAAGAAGCTGATCACTGCTGAGCTTTCACAGAGAAAATATCTGAAGTGTGAGGCTGGAGAGGTTTCTCAGAAAGGTTTCCACATTAAACTCGATTGCCACTTCCTGAACGGCTCTTGCCAATCTGGAACTTCTGTCGAGGGCCAGCACAGTGCTGCAAAGCTTGGCTGCTGGGTTAGGAACGTGTCTGTCTTGGCTGCTTGTAAATACTCTATTGTGTTGTAAAATAGAAGAGCTCAGACATAAACTCTGTGCCAGCACTGGGTTGGGAAAGGTGATGGGAACTAGACCATGCTGCAGTGATGATGGTAAAGCAGCTGTGTGGATATGAAGAGGCTGCTTTTAGGTTGCTAAAGGGTACTCTTAATTTATGGGTAGTTTATCTCTTTCCTCCTAAATTTGTATTATAGTGGTGGGACACTTCGCTTAATTTTAGTCTGTTGGCTATAGTATTGGTATCTCTTTGGAAAAAAAAAAAACCTCAAAGTTGCTTCTTGTGTTACTGAGCTGACTGTGCTGAAGGCAAATAGGAAATGACAGGAGCGAGAAGGGTGCTGAGCCTCTGCTTTAGAGGAGGGAGGGAGGGAGGGAGGCAGTCGAGTTCCCTCTCGAAGCCACTGTGACACGAAGACGGACCCTGAGGTGTCCCGGGCCCTTCCTGCTACCAAGACTGGAACCTTGTTTTACAAGCCAGAATGTAAAATATCTTTGTGCCATAAAACCTTACTGTCAAGGCTGTGCCAGGTGCTCCCGTGATCCGTGTGGGATGGGCTCAGAGCCTGGAGGGAGCTCGGAACTGCAGCTGAACCCTGTGATCCTCTGGGAGCCGGGGACTCGCAGGAGCCCCGGCGCTGCCCAAAGAGCCGCCGCCCCTCGGGGTGCCCTGTGGTCCAGGGAAAGGAACTGCTGAGTGGGTTGGAATCAAGAAATAGTTACTTCGTGAAATTCAACATAAGATTAGTTTGGTATTTGTATGAACTTAATGGAATTTGGTCTTTTTATTACCTTCTGCTTGGCTCTGTGTTCCCTCTGCTTGGATTCTGTCCGTGAGTGTTGGTGTAAAGCTTTGACGTGTTCAGCCTTGTTAGGAGCATCGCAAGAGTGAAGCCAGTCATCCAGCTGACTTTTGGAGGAACCTGACTGTTGAAAAGCAACTCTAAAGTTATCAGTTTTAGCAAATCTGCTGTCATTAAATGTGTATTTCTTTTTAAAATGAATTTGCTTGTCCTTCTTGGAAGGAAGCACTTATTCTTGCAGTTTGGGCAAATTCACTGCAGCACAATGCAAGCTGTAAGGGGACAGGTAGAGAAATGACTTTTTAAATATTGTATAATAAAGTTAGTATTAACTCCTATGGTGTTGTTATTTTTTTGCCAACAGATTTGCAATCAGCCAGAAATTCTGTTCCTGGTGGTGGTTTTGTTGCCACTCCAGTGTTCCAACTGGTGGTGGTAGTTTCCTTTCTCAGCCCAGAAAGATCCCTTGGGAACAGGGTCTCGTGGCTGGGAAGACCTGGAATAATCCTGGCAGCTAAAGAGGAGCCATCAGTGGAGGTTAAATGTGGGCTCCTGCTTAGCTGAGCCCCAGCCCCTGGTCAGTGCCAGCAGCACCAGTAAATCTTGAGCTGAGGGCTCTTTAGCTGGGAGCTCCGAGCTGGACTCGACACCAAAGCTCTGGAAATCCAGACTCTCCCATTCCAACGCTTCCACCATCCCCACCTCCAAGTCTTTTCCTGTAACCCAGTCCCATGGAAACTGATGGAGAATTTTAGAAAGGCCACTTCTAAGCAGGAAAAGCATTACCTTTTGCTTTAGTTAGGGGAATGATTTTATTCTGGGAATATCAGAACTGGTTTGTATTTGAGGACCCTCATGGATGGGGGAACTGGGCATCAGCTTCATCCAACAAAGCCCAAAGCAAACACTCTCTGCTTCACTTAAATAAACCACAGACAGTTTCAGTTACATATTAGGTGATGTTCTGTGAAGTCCTGGGTTTTTGTTTTGTTTTTTTTTTTCCCAGTTCATTCTTGCTGCTCCCACCTTTCTCTCTGCGTATCTAAGGTTCCAGAATACAAATAGTACTGCAGATACCTCTTGTTTGAAATAAAGGATCAAATGTGCCATGATTTTTCTTAAAAGGAAGAAAAAAGAGAAAAACCTTCCCCCTCGATTTATTTTTTCAATGTTTTCATACCTAAGAGCCAAGCAGTGACATGTACAGAAAATCTTCGAATAGTAAAAAAAAAAATCATTGCTGTGTGTCAGAATATTGAACAATTAACTGTTTATATTAAAATTCTGAATAAATTATCCAAGAATAACTGTTCATTTTGTGTCTGCTGTCTGTGCAGCACTGAAGGCTGCTTTGCCGTGGAGAAAGCACTAAATTCCTACCTTGGAATAAGTTGCAAAATAAATGGTGTTAAGGAAAAAACCAAAACCCACAGCTCAACCTACTGTAGGCTTGTAGTGTGAAGCCAGTGGAACTCTGCTACCTGATGCCTCTGGTGATGCCTGTCCTCACCTCGGGGCTCTGGGGTGATGCCTCTGATGCCATCGGGTGAACTTTGGTGCCAGGATTCCTTCTGGGGCATTGAGAGCTGTGGCTCTGTGATGTAATTCTGTTATTTCCTGGGCATGGACCAGATGTTCCATCCTTGGAGGGGACAGACTCCTCCCTGCTGATTTTAAAGCATCAAAGGCAGAGGATCAGCACCAGCTCTGTGCTGTGGTGGAGCTGCTGTCTGGGTGTGCACCAGGAGCCTCCTGTTCTGCCCAGGCCCCGCTGGGGGCGTTTCTAACTTAAACCTGGTTTTGTTTCTCCAGAGCCAAGGTTTCCCTCCTGATGAGCTGCACCAGCGAGGTGAGGGCTGTCCCCTCCTGTTAGGGAGCTGTGCAGAGCCCAGAGATCCCCCTGAGCCTCCTTTTCTCCAGGCTGAGCCCTTTTTCCAGCTCCCTCATAGGACTGACTCTCAGCCCCTTCCCCAGCTCTGTTCCTTCTCTGGACATGCTCCAGCCCCTCTGTCTTTCTGCAGTGAGAGGCCCAGAACTGGACACAGCACTCAAGGCCCCACCAGTGCTGCTTTTTTCTAAGCCTATCCAGAATTCTCTCACTGTGAGAATGATCATAAACAAACTGGTATTTGAAGATGTTTTGGAGTTACTTCTTCTGGGGGGATCCTAAAATGCAAAAATAAGCAAAGCCACAAAACTTGAACTTGCTGTCCCGGGAGGTTTGCTTCCCACTAGGCTCTCTGGGATGCTGTGGGAAGGCTGCTGAGGCTGGGACGGTCCTCATGCCATTATCCCTCATCACTCTTCCAGGCTGCCTGCACAGCTCAGCTTTGGCACCCCCCGACCATGTCAGACACGTGGCAGGAGGAAAACAGCTCATCCTTGTTTGAGCCAAGGACAACTCACCATCCCATCAGCCAGAGCAGCTGCCTGGTGTTTAGGAGCTACCCTGATCTCTCATGCTAATCGAGCTCTTGTGGACTTCAGAGAAATTAAACCTTAATTCCTCTTTGCTCTTGTGGTTTCCTGGAGCACAGGGTAATTCCTACTCTAAGTGCTGCCAAAGCTGCGGTCTCCGAGTAATTGGAGAGTGAGTGGTTCTTGTTCTGATTAGGGTTTGGCTGGGGCTGGTGAGTGCTCGGGGCTCTGGGATGAGGAGCATGTGTGCCTTAGCCCACGGGGCTTGTTGGGAAGGAGGGAATGGCTGTGCCAACAAACCCGAGCCTGGGCCATGCCAGGGGCTCTGTCTGCTGGCCAAGGGCAGGGCAGGGGCACCACCTTGGAGCTGAAGTCTTTGTCTCTCTCCTGTACAGGTGAATATGGTCAGTACAGGCATTTCTGTGCTGTGCTATCACTTCACCCTGCCTAAGACAGACCTGCTGGGCTTTGGGGTCCCTGTTGCTCTGCAAGTCAAACCATGACAGCAAAGACCAGGGGTTCGTTAGGAGGAGCCGTGTGTAGGAGGCTAATGAGCCGTAGTGCAAGGAGCCCAGGGGCTGGGCTGGGCTGGGTGTGCAGGGCTCTCGGGGCACACACAGTGGGTTTTCTCCGAAGGGAACAGGAAGCTGTTACAGCAATTGCTGCACCTTGCAGCCATCGTGACTTGAGGGCTCCCAGGGCCCCTGCATGGCTGTCTCGGGGTCCACAGCCCTCCTGGTGGTTTTGCTGGACCCTTCCAGAGCCCAGAGCCCTGCCAGGGTGGGAGCGAGCAGCACTGGGGCTCTGTGGTGGGAGCTGCAGCATGGGAGAGCCGGGTTTGTTTGTGCCCCAGGAAAGGGGAAGCGGTGAGAGGGCTGAGCCTGCGGCCCCCGTGAGCAAACCGCCCTCATGGCCGCTGCTTCCCCGCTGAGGCTGCGCTTCTCGCTCTGCTCCAGCAGCTGGACAAGGAGCCGGGGCTGCCAGATCTGCATCTGAGGAACCCAACACAGAGATGCCTCCAGCCCTCAGGGTAAGTCGCTCTCTGCACAAGCTCCATCCCACAGCAGCGGGGTTGTCACTCACCTTCCTCAAGGCCTTGTGAGGAAGCAGCTTGTCTTGAAGCCAAAAGTCCCAGCGCTGGGTTTGGTACAGCCTCCCTCCTGCACGAGCTTCAATGCAAAACATGGGCGGGGGAGGCTCAGCCTAACCGGGGTTTTGCTCTGCTGGGAGTGAAGAGGAGGAGATGAGGTCAGGATTTAACCCCCAGGTGTCACCATGGTGGGCTCTGGGGCAGGGCTGGGCACCCTTTGGGTGCTGCTCTTGGCTCCTGCTGCTCCTGTGCCACAGCTGAATGTTTGCAAAGACACCCTGGCACTGCCCACAGCTGGGTTTGGGTTGTGCATAAGAGGGGTCCATGCTTGGGACCTCGAAATTCCACTCTGGACTGCCCACTCCAGGGCTGGTCCCCAGTGTTACCAGGGAGAGGGGTTGTAGACAGGGCTGTACTGGGCAGGTAACACTTTGGGGTTTGTGGCCAGCAGGAAAAATGCTTTTTGACTCCTGCTTTTGTGTATCACCTGCCCAGCCTGGGCTTCAAGCTGTGGAAGGAGTTGAATGACCTGCGGTCATTCCCAAACTGCCTCGGCTCTGCTCAGCAAGGCCACAGGCATCAGCTGAACAGCAGGGAGGAGTTTTGGTCTGGCCCCAGAGCCCAGCAGCTGCACTGGGGTAAAACCTGATTTCTTCAGCCTAACTGAGGGGTTGGGAGCAAAGTTTGGAGCCTGTCTGGACTGTGGGGCTGGTGCCAACTAGGAAGAGTGGGCTTGGAGAGTAGGGAGTTGGGTCTCTTGGGGCAGTTTGAGATTGCTCCCACCTGCCTCCCTGTGTGGGAGAGCTGAGGAGGGCTTGGAGAAACGCCCTTGCCAGGGGACTGCGACTTGCTGGGAGCTGCAGGATGATGCTGATGGTGTGGGTGGATGGGGTCTCTTGCAGTTTCTTGCAGAGGCTCTGCCACAGCACTTGAAAATGAGAAAAAAAGTATAGTGAGCCTTCATAAACGTCTTGTAAAGACACCAAACCTTGTCAGTGTCAACTCTGACCCTTCACTGAAGGTGAAGGTGACTCAGCCAGGTGAGAAGAAGTGCCTGAAAGGTGATGGTCTGTCATGCTAACAGCCATGAATGGAGCAGGGAGGCCTTGGCAGAGGGCCGGGGGCTGTGGTGTGTTAACAGCTTGTTTTCTGTTTCTGTCTGCAAGCCTCGAGCAGCACTCAGGGGCTGTGTGTGCTCCGAGGCCACTAATCCCCAGGCCCAGCTGCAGGAAGTCATTGACCTGCCACACAGGTGGGAACGCCAGGGACCAGGAATTTCTCTCTGGCTACAGCTTCCATCAGCTGATACTTCTGACAAAACACTTGGCTTCTCCACTCCCCCCTTGGCAGCCCCTGGGCTGCAGCCTGCAGCGCTGCCTTAGAGCGCGCTGAGCTCTGCTGTGCTCCGTGCCGGCGTCTCCTGCTCGGGGCTCAACCTTGCACGGGGCTCCCAAATGTCAGACTCGCTGCTCAACCACTCCTGGCCATCGTTTTCCAAGCGCTGGAAGAAGAGATGGTCCTTTAAGCGAGGTAATGGCCTGTGGGGACAGGGGGCTGAGTGTCTGGTGGGAGCTGGGCTGTAGCAGGGATGGCTTGTCCTGGACTGAGCAGGTACCAGAGAAACCCGGGGGCTTGGGCAGAGCTGGTTTTGAGGTGCCCCCCACTCCTCCCTGCAGGAGACATTGCCTTAAGTGATGGTTAACACTCTTCCTTCCATTTAATCTTCTTTTCAAGGCATATAATTGCCTCCAGGAGCTGGGTAATGGGTTAAATATCAGCCTTTTGGTTTTGTAATAAGTTTGTTTCGTGGCTGGCAGTGAGCTGGAGGTCCTGGTGCTTGCAGACGGCTGCCTGGCCAGCGTCTGGTGTTTGAGCAGATGTGGGGGAAAAGATTCCTTCAGTGTTTCAGTGAGGGCTGATGAGCAGAGCCCCCGTGTCTGGAGCCCTGTCAGTTTGGGTGGCCCTGGCTGGGCTTCACTGTGTCCAGCAGCAGGGGTGGGAAATGGCAGCAACTTACGTGAACTGGCCTCGTTTCTGCATGCGGTGCCGTGACTTGGAAAGAGGGAAGTGAGAGCCCTGGGAAGCAGGACATTTGCAGTCCTGGAGGAGCCAGACACTTGTTGTGCCCTTGTGAGCAAACACTGCCTTCAGGCTGATGCTTTTGGATACCTTTAACTGCAGCATCAGAGCTCCTGCTCCTCTTTCTCCCTCATTATTTCCCACCCACTGCCAGTTCTCTTCTGGTGTGGTGTGTTCAGATCCAAACTGAACAGTTGAGGGAAGGTTGATTCAGAGCAGGAGGCAGGGGGTCCTGCAGGCTTTAATGTGTGGTGAGCCCCAAGCCCCAGCTGGACACCCTGCTCCAGCCTCCCCAGTGCCATGCCTGCTGGGGGTTATGGGCTGGCTGGGAAGGCTCAGGTGGGCTCATTTCTCTAACAAATGAATCAGCCTCACGGTGCTCCCAAGCACTGACTGCTTTGGAGAGGGCCTGGGCACAGCCAGCTCCCTTCAGCAGTACTTGCAGAGCAGTTTGTCCTCTTGGGGCTCATGCTTGGGCACAAAATGCTCAGGTCTCACTCAGCCCCTCTCCCACACTGATGTGCTATAGTGTGGCACTTGCTGGTCCACGCGGGCCCTTCCCTCAGTGTCCCCCAGAGCCACTGCAGGAACCTACACGGTTACTTGGAGGGAACCAGAGGGGCTGCAAACCCCCTTCAGCCCTGCTGAGACCCTTCAGCTGAGAGACAGCAGAGAGCAGTCCTGGCTCCCTGCTCCTGTGCCCTCTGTGCCCGAGAGCCCGGCCCCAGCACGGTGATAAGGCAGCAGCTCTGTACAGTGTGTTACAGTGTGGGACAGCTTATCTTCCCCTGTCCTGCCCAGAGCCAATCCCCACCTCTGCCAGTGCTGGCCATGAGGGGCCCACGCCAGCCGAGGGACAGCGCTTCAGCCCATCTTGGCACAGGGAGTTCAGCACTTGCTTCCCAGAGGTTTTTCCCTATAGCTCTGGACACCCTGCAACAGGATAAGTGAAGGGCAGCTGGTGAGAGGCCAGGAGGTCAGGGGTGGGTCAGGGGAAGATGGAATAATTTTTATTTCTTGTCCGTGATGCTCTCCATGGTTTCCCATGGAGAGTCTCTATCCCTGACTGCTGGGAAATGCCCAGACATTCTTGTCTTTCCTTCCTCTTGGGATTGTTTCATGGAGCAGAACTGCCCAGTGCCTTTGTCCTGCCCCGTTTGGTGTGGTCTTTCCCCAGTGGGAATGCAGACAGTGTTTGATGTTGGAGGATGTGACTGGTGTGGCCAGAGCTCACATCCATGTTTTCCTCTGACGTGTCCCCTCCCAGCGCCAGCCTGGCTGCAGGGTCACTCGGGGACATGCAGCATCCTGCACCAAGCCAAGGGACAGGCAGGTGAGGATGGGACACTGCTGGCAGGGCTTGTTCCAGTGCTGGCAGCTTGGTGCTGTCAGCTGCCATGACACTTGTGGGTGAAGCTCCAATGACCAGCCTGTCCAAGGGAAATCAGCACAGCCAGTGACAGGAGGGAGGGTTTGACTGGAGGTCTGAATTGGAATTATGAAAATCTCCGTTGGGATCCCAGTGGCCTTGGGCACCATTAGAACAGCATGAAGCCTTCTTCCTTGAGCCAGGGCAGATCAGCCAGCTGATCCTGCTGTCCCCACAGCATCAAACCCCCTGAGAACATCCCAGACTGTCACATGCCCTGGATGCCTGTCACTGCTTTCTTCCTCCCCACGCAGCAGCCCAGAGTCATCATGTTTCACCCGTGGGAAGCTCTGGCAAAGTGCAGGAACCATCCCAGCCCAGCAAGCGATGCTTCCTCTCCAGCTCTGCCCTGGGAATTCCTCTGAGGAGGCTGCTCCCTGCAGCAATAACCTTTTATGGTTTCCAGCCAGAGACGAATTAAGCAACAGCAATACCTAATCTGCTTAATGTTCTCCTAAAGCAAACAGCACTTGTTCTTGAAAGTGTCATTTTGTTATCCCATCTCCAACTTCAGCTGAGGAAAGGTGACTGCTGCTGTCTGCCAGAGCCTGGGGGGCCAAGATTCCCTGTCCCCTTGCCACCATGCTGGAGCCTGGGTCCTTCCAGACAGGCTCGAGGGCAGAGCACGGGAGGCTCAAAGTGCTCCAGAGTTTGCCACGCTTGCTGACACATTGGCAACCACCTTGATCATTGATATGGTGATGCCCACAGCCCCCCAGACCTGCCTCCTTCCTATGTGTGCTCCATGCTCGAACTTCCTTGCCCATCATCCCACAGCCTGACACCTGAAGGTGTTTTTCCCCATGAGGTCCTCCATCTGCCCCTTGCCCAAGCCCCATGCACGGTGCCAGCCCAGCCCCTGCAGTGGGAGCCCATGGCTGCTGCTCACACATTGCCTAAAATGGTGTCCCCAGGGCTGTGCCCTTGTGCGCCACGTGCCGCTGCCCTGACCCCGCGCTGATTTATCGTGTGCTGAACTGAGTGTCTGAAGCCTCTGAGGAGGATTTAAGTCCTTTGGTGGGTCTGGACTGAGTCTGTTGACTGCAGCCTATGCCTTGGCCAAATCCTGAGCCCTGCATGGCACAGGCAGAGCACAGGGAATGTTTTCCAGGCCTCCAAGGAGCTGACTCTGTTCCAAGGATCCACTTTAGGGCTGCATGGAGCTTGGTGCAGGGCTGGAGTAGCCTTGGTGGGATGGCTGGACGCTGCTTGGGAGGAAAAAACTCCTTGTTTTAGTTAAACCTTCAGTCCAGGGCTCTGGCCTCTGTCAGGCCACAGACCTTGTCAGCTCCTGCTGCCTCCCAGGGCTTTGCTGCTTTCCCTGTGGGTAGTTCGCTGCTGAAGGGACTGCGAAAGCAGGGAATCTCCTTTTTCTTTCTTTCTTAGGTTTGTATGAGGGTAAGCACCATCTGTCCTGGCTTCCCTGGGATGCTCCCAACCTCCTGGTTGTTCCCCTGGGTCCATTCTACCTTAGCCATCATCCTAGCCTGTTTGGGGGCTTCAGTTGTTTTCATTGCCCACCAAGAGCTTTGGCAGCTGTTTCCTACAAGTTCATGCCAACATCTGCACTGGTTCAAGGGTGTATTCACTTCAAAATGCTGATTTTTGATTGCAAGCTGAATCCAGGTCCACTGAGGAAAGCAGAAGGTGATGTTTAATAGCTCACTAAATCTCTGCCAGTTGCAGATGCAGCTCAGGGACATCCTGGGCAAGAATTGGTCTATTCATTAAAAATGTCATGTGAAGTAAATTTTACAGCCTTGCTAGAAAGCCTGTTTCAAATTTTCCCTGGTCTTGTAGCTAGAAACCCCTTAATTAAAATAGTGCCTTCAGAAGTGTTTTCTTTCTATATTATTTATAGTCTTCCACTTGAAACCATCACAGACATTTGAACACACCAAATGCTCCTTAAAAGAGAAAATCTGGCATCTGCAGTGTGCAGCAGGATCCAAGGAACAAATCTCCAAACTCTCCCTCACGTTTGCTGCCTTTTTTTAGTTGGCACCATGCAATTCCTGGCTGAATTGTGTAGCTTTATATTCCACAGCAGGATGCAAGCTTTCCAATAGTGCATCTTTTAACAATGTCTTCCTTACATTAATGTTTTCATGCTTGATTTTCCTGGAGTGTGATGGGTTTCTAGCAGCTTCCTGCTGGTTTTTCCCATTGGATAGATACGGCTGCTTACAGTCTCTTGCTGTTGTTCTCTGCATCTTCAGAGATCCACCACAGTGCTTCAGCCAACAGCCTGGCTTTTTTCCCTTTGCCTCAGCCCTTTGCCTCAGCTGTATGTGTCTCGAAGGAATAAAAAGTCTCCATGAGTCATGCAATGGTTCAGGGATTGTGGCTAAGGTTTACAGCATGTCTCGCTCCACAGGAATGTGCTTCAGTCAGCTGGACCATCTATTGTACCACAAAACATCCAGACCTTTGGTTTCTCAATGAGTTATCAGATGGTATAAGCACACCCAGGTTCACACTCCTGCCTGGGGAAAATCCAGAGGAATGATCCAGGAGCCAGGAGAATTATGTGCTCCTGGTATTGCACTGCATATTGCTCTGCATATTCAGTGTTGTCTGGAGCCACCAATTTGCCTCCCAGTATCATTTTTTTACCCACCCACCCAGGTGTCCTTTATTCCTTATGGATGAAAATAAAACGACCGTCAGTATTTTTATTTCTGGATTTCTGATTCAAAGGTTCATAATGTCAATAACCAACATAAAAATGTGCTTAATTCTTGTATTGTGGAAAAAGCCTCTGCAGCATAGAATACCCTCTGAAGGTCTGGCTGGGACAGTGCAAACCTGGTCTGTCCCCTTGCACTGCTGCAGGGATGAGGCTTCTGCTGGCAGGAAATCCCTGCACCAGGTTTCTACAGGATCAAGGCTGCTGTGGTCTGGAGATTGCCTGGCACTGCCTGTCTGTGAAGGAGCAGAGGGCATGTGGAACATTCAGCACTGCCCGATGTCACCTGCGGGTGTGCAGCTGGTTTTCCATCCCTCCCAGATGTCTGGTTACCTGCTGAGACCTTCTCTGTCTTGCAGGGTCGGACTGCAAGCCGTGCTTACGGGAATTCACTGACCACCACAGCCCTGCCTTGGAGTATCCCACCCCCAAAAGCTTCCTCCCATCCCTGATTGCTGAGGATGATTCCTTCTGCACCAGCATGGCTGAAGAGAAGGCAAGTGTCCTCTTTCCTGCTGCTACCACTGTGCAAGGCAGAGGCCAGGGGCAGCAAACTGGGTGGTCAGCACCATATCCAGAGAGGTTTGTGGTGGAGTAGGAATGGGGGAAAGTGGTACTGATCCAGATTGTAAAGGAATACAAGGTTATGTTGCTGTGAGGGACAGCAGGGCAGAGTGATTATTAGAAAGTCACTTGCAAGTCTGGCTCTGCTCTGCACCCCAATTTCTGCACGGGAGGCGTCCCCCTTTGCAGGATTGGTGTGAGGCTCTCAGACAGGATTTGTGCTGCCTTTGCAGGAGGACTCATCTTCCACAGAGCTGGATGTGCCAGCAGCAGACTTGCACAGCAGCACGGAGGATCTCCTCTCAGACTCTGCTCTCCATGGCACGGAGTATTACAAAGATCTGGGACTCCTGAGCCTGCCGTCTGCCAAAACAGCACCAGACATGGCAGCACAGCCAGAACAAGGATCCCAGACTGCGTCTGCCCTTCGCTCATTGGAGGAGAGACCAAGGGCTGTGAGCAAACTGTCTGTGGATGTTGCTTTTTCCAATCCCGTTTCCTGCTCAGTACATTACGGCGAGACTGACTGTCGTTTTGTGAACAAAGGCCACCTGTGCTCCTGTACAGCTGTGCCAGATGATGGTACCAGCACTTCTGAGCATCCTGAAGAGGCAGACAATGAGCTGGACCTGCAGGAGGCCCAGGATTCCTTCCCCACACTGGTGAGATCTATGTCCACGTCCCGGAGGCACAGCTGGGAGAGCCCACTGTCACCCGTGGACTGCAGGCGCAGGTATGGCAGGACTGTGAGTGATATTTGATGTACATAGTGCAGTGGAGGTGTGAGGCTGAACATCACACTGCCTGCAGCTCCAGATACTGCTGGGTGGTCTCCCTCGCCTGTCAGCATCTGCCAGAGCAGCTGGACACCCACTGCTCATGTTGGGTGGGATGTAGAAGAGGAAGTGCTAGGGCAGCAAGAGGCTTTAATGTCTCCTCGGACGTAGGAAGATCATCGCGTGCTGGTGTTGGGGCCGGGAAGAGGATCTCTCTTTTCTGTCTGGAGGGAATCTTGAATAGTATCAGTTGCCCAGATGACCTCCATCCTCTGGCTCAAAGGGAATTTTTCCCATCAAAGAGGGATTAGGAGAGCTCTGTCAAATCCTTTTTCTTCTTGTCTGTGAGTTGGCTTGGTGGGGGCTGTGCCTGCAAGCACTGTGCTGTCCTCCAGCCCTCTGCCCTCCACATGGCTTCAGAGGAGGTTGTGTTTGTAGCACAGTGCTCAGCTCTGGCTGGGAGCAGAGTCAGGCCTGGCATTCCTGCCATCCTCTGCTCCTGCCACATGAATGCCTTGAGCTCCAGGTTCCTCCAGGAATGCTTTCCCTGCTGACAAATGTATTGATCTCCCAGCTGACTGGGATTTAGGTGCAAGCCAGCAGGAGATATTTTTATCTCTCCTCCTTATACGGTACCCTAAAATTATCTCAGCCTGAAATCTTGGCAGTCCTTTATCAAGCTCAGACTTTGGTTCTCAGACCTATTGTTGTCCCATGTGCCACAGATCATTCACAGTTTATGCTGTAACAGGCACATGAGTAACGGTGGCACAGAGTGGCTGTTGGTGTCAGGGACACGTTCTGTACCCTTGCTGGGTGATGAAGCACGTGTGAGCAGGAGGCCAGGGAAGGGGAATACACCCCACTGTTCCTTAAGCAAAAGCTTCCTGAAGCCTGCCTGTGGCAGCAGGAACGAAGTGACAGTGATCTGCAGATAGAACCCATGCAGAGACTAAGATTTTCCACTGAGCTTTATCCATCATTTTTCTTCTGTGTTGTTGTCACTGCAACAGTGCTTGGTGTGCAAGACACTGTGAGGCACTGGCAGAGCTGGTCCACTCCTCATTTCCTAGAAAATACTTCTTTCCCTTCCTCAAATCTGGGCCCTGGTGGGAGCAGGACTATGGCATGATGCCACAGTGGTGATGTGATAAACAACATCATCTGCCACTTCTAAATGCCCAGAGGGACTTTCCTGGATGGCAGCTGACAGGACAGCAGCTCTGGGGCAGGCAGGACAGGCTGCTGCCAGGGTGGCTGCACAGTCTCAGGGGTTGCTAAGAGATCAGTGTGAGCCATCCAGCACTAAACATCCCGGGTGACCAGGGAGCTGCGGACTCACTGGTGGCAGCCAGAGAAGCTGTTTTTAACAGGCTCAGGACTTGATGTCCAAGCTGATGCTTCCTGTCATTTCCTTTCTCATGTGCCTGCTGTGGGGAGCCTCCTTGTCCCAGTTGCAGGGCTTGTTAGGACCACCCAGCCAGGGACACTGCAGGGGCTGTGCTATACCGGGCAGGTCTGCTCAGGTCTGATCTGAGGCTTCTTCCTGTCCCCTGCTTAGGTTCAGCCTGGATGTCACAGAGCTGGGCAGTGACCCAGAGGAGGATGATGTGGAGAAGAGGAGCCAGTCCTGCCTTCAGCCTCATGTGTCCCATCAGCTGCCCAAAGGGGAACAGGGAGCCTGGAGCAGCAGCCAGGGTGGCACAGTGATCAAAGTGGAGATAGAGCCACTGCACCCAGACCTTGTGGCCAGCCCCAGCTTGCAGGAGGTGGTGAGTGTGAAGGGCTGGGCATGGGGCAACAGGGCAGGCTGGGGGTGCAGAAAGCAGCATACACAGATGTCAGCTGCAGGCTGGACTCCTTCAATGCCATCGTGAAACCAGGAGGTCTGCAGGAATCTCAGCAAGGATGGGCTTTTTCACATAAACTGCCTCATCTTGTGGGATAAAGGCCCTGGGACCTGCCTGTAGTACAGCCCTCTTTTCTCATATATTTAGCTGGAATTTCCCTTCCCTTGTGCCTGTTGCCTCTTGTCCTGTCACTGCAGCTCTAAGCAGAGTCTGGCCCTATCTTCTCTCTGATCCTCTGTCAGGTAGTTGAAGACATCAGTGTCACACACACACCCCCACATACAGCCCCACACACTGCTTTGCTCTGAGGAATACCTTTAGACTAATTTAAGATTAAAAGGACAATTGCATCATGGTGCTACATGTCCAGTAAAAGTGGGAAGTGCCTAAGAGGGTTTCAGGCATGAGTGTCACTTGCTCCAGCCCTCCTGGAGCCAACAAACAGCTGGGCCTAATGGTGTCCTGCATCATAACCCTGACTAAACAAGAGGGAAAGGGTGAGGAATCAGTTGTAATGGAGGCTCCCTTGGTGCACAAAGCACCGAAGATTTCTGTGACTTTTTTCTTCTCCAGAAATGTGTCAGCAATGGGAAGAGACTGAGGTCCAAATCTGTCCCATCAGCCTGTGAGACCATTGCCTCCCCCCAGATACCTCACAGTTTCAACACTTCTCTTCCAGCTGTGGAAGGTTGGTATAGACTTTATACCATTAAATGGGTTCAAAGTGCAATTAAGAAGATAACAAAACTGGAGCCGTAGCCTCCAGAAGTGTGGACAGCCTCTGCTTTCTCTTCCACATGGTCCCAGGAGCTCCTGAAATACAAAGCCAAGCTGGTTCTGAGTCTGGCCCTGGCTAGCAGAGCAGTGTCAGCTCAGACATGCCCATCCTCAGTGACACATTGCCACTTAACCTCCCTGTGTCTGGTGCATTGGCCACTCCCTACTCAAGTCCCACCTGATTGCCCTGGAGAAAAATATGATTTCAGAGGCTGGGAAGCAGAGCAGAGGCTGGCTGTCATGGGGAAGGGCTCTGGGGTGGTACCAGCTCCTACCCTACTGTGAGCAGGACCCTCAGCAGCAAATATAATAGACTGGGGATGGGTAACAAAGAAAGATGATGTAGCCTTCACTTCCCTCACGGAAATGTAGAGCAGAATCTCCTTCCTTGACTGCTCCTGGCATTTATTCCTCACCAACCAAGACAGAGTGGGAGCCCAGCAAAATGAACAGGGTCTAGTTGCATAGATTGCAAGGTGGTGTTCTGCAAAGGCAAGCCAGGATCCCTGCTGAGAGCATTTTGTGTTCCAGGTGTTGAACCCCCTGCTCTGGAGATGCTGGAGAAGGACCACGTGTCCCCAGACCATGTGTAGGTATTGTCAGTCCTGGCTGGTTTGAGATGAAGGAGATTTTTGAGTATATCTGAGCTACTGGGGATGCAACAGCAAAGGAGATCCCACTCTGTGCTGGGGCACAGCTGAGCAGTTGGTTATAAACCAGCACCTGAGGCTTTGTGGGATGCAGAATGTCTGTACAAGGATATTTTCTAATCCCTTGCTTTTCTCTTGCCCCATCCTTGGTAGGTTAATTGTCCAGAAGGTACTTCAGGAGCTGAAACATTACCATGGGTAAGTGTGTTTGGGACAGGGACGTGTGGGGAGGTCACAGGTCTGCCTAAGACACCTGGCAAAGGATACTTGGTCCCTTGAGGGGCAAATCCCCAGGGTAGCAGAATCACTGATTTATTCCAGTGAAACCAGTGTAGAATTGCAAGGAGAAGGGGCATTTCATGTGCTTCTTCAGTACTCTAAAACTGTTCTTGCTCCATCTAGAAAATAAGAGTTTCAGCTGACCCAGAAGTTCTGCTCTTGTGTTCTTTACTGTGTCTGATGTCTTTTCCCTGCCCAGGGTGAAGCAGAGAGCTTGTGTGCAAGAAGGCAGCGATTCTTCCCAGCAGAACCTCACTTGGTTTGAGTTCCTGTCTAATGAGTAAGTGAGACACACACTTTGTGTTCTGAGAGCAGACTGATTTTGAGTCCCGTCCATCTAAGCTCTACTGCCCCACTAATCCTGTGTGCAGGACACTGGTATCTGCAGGGGTTCAGCCAGGAGTGTGGCACTGAACAAAACCTGCACACATGGAAGTTCAGCTCCTTATTTCCAAGTGTCTCACTAATAAATGACAGGGCTGATGCCAAATCAGGTCCTCCAGGAGATGGAAAGCTCACGCTTGGAGTCCTAAAGTAATGCTTCAATGAACTTCATCAATGATCTCCCTAAGCTGGGCTTGCTCAGTGAATTTCCCCCTTTTTAAGATATTTTGGTCTCCTTTCAGAAATGAGGACAGTGGGAAGAGCGATAAAGCAGAGAAAGGCACAAAGGTGATGCGACGTCTGAGTTCCCTGAGGAGCCGAGTCACTGGATCCTGGCAGAAGGATAAGGTGAGAGAGAGATGCTGAATTTGTGGAAGGAATTGTTAAATTCTTCAAGTAGAAAAGGGGATCTGACCATAGGGAACAGTTATCTGGATTGCTTCTGGATGGCTGAGGCCTCTATGTTGGTCAGAAGACGCACTGTGACCCCTAAAGCAGTAGTACTGCATGGGACTGAGTGATCCCTGAATTCCAACCCTCTTTGCTCCAGGGCACATTCTGGATGCTCTTATGCTGCCTTGGCACTTTTGTGCACAGCAAGAAGAGTGCCTTGGCTGGGTGACTGCCTGGATGACTCTTTGTGGCAGGAGGAGCCTGCTGAGGAACAGCCAAGTGTGTCTTGCCCTTCACCACGGATGGATTTAGACTAGAGGGACAGGCCCAAGCCTTGGGAAGGCATTTGGGAAAAGCACTCCCACTGTACCTGCTGCCCACCAGCTCTCTGCTAATTTGTACCAGTGGGGAAAGGAATGTGTGGGCAGTGCAAGGCTTGTGACTGGGCTATGTTCTTCTCTCCTTCCAGGGTAAGAACAAAGAGCAAGTCAAGGAAAGAGACAAGGAGAAAGAGACAAAGGAGACAAAAGAGAGGTGTAAAGATATCAATGGGCACCAGCTCGTGCCAGGGGTTTTCTCCAGTTGCACCAGCTGCTCACTGTGTGCCAAACCTCTTGGGAATAAAAGTGGTCTGCAGTGCCTGAGTGAGTATGGCTGTCACTGCCTGGTTCTGCCCCAGCCTGCACTTCCTGCCTGCCCTCCAGCCCAGGCCATTCTCCTGCCTAAACCAGCCCCCTGGATTGCTTCACTTCTCTGCCTGGCTCGGCTCTACCCCACCACTCTGCTTGGCCTGGCTTGGTTGTTTCTCCAAATAGTCTAAATGATCTCTGAATCCTGCCTGGCAATAATTTATCCTCATTTTCTTTGGCCACTTGACCATTTCCTGCCCCTTTTCCCCAAGGAGGGTTCTAGGTCAACTTCTCTTTTACTATTTTTTTTTTTATCATGAAGTTGTGCTTTGCCTGAACAAATATCCCAACTGCCTGAGTGTAGCTGGATCTTTTAGGCTGTTTTTCACAGCTGCAGTGATGTCTCAGCTCAGCATCTGCCCTGTGCGTGGCCATTTCTAGAGATTTCTAGAGCATCCAAAGCTTTATTAACTAACAAGAAGTCAAATGTTGCCTCCCAGGACGAGCATGGGTGAGACTGTTGCTTTTCAGCTTTAAGTAGTGCCAGCGTGCATGGGCCTCTGTGCTCCCATGGATCCATTATGGCACGGCTTTGGCTGACAAACCCTGTCCCTCCTCTTTGGGGCAGGTACTCAGGGCACTGAAGAACATTTTAATTCCCAAGGGATTGTCTGCGGGGCAGAGAAAATTTTCTAGAAATGAAAGGATTGCTCTCTTTCTCCACCCTGTACCCTCAAGCAATGCTCACTCTCTCAGAGGCTCTTAAGGTCAGTAAAACCTTTCTGGGGCGTAAAGGGACTAATTGCCCTCGGATGTGTGGTGAGAAATACATTTTCCCTTCAGGGCAGCTGGAGGGAAATTGAAAAGGGGCACAGAGCTGGCTATTAGTGAGCATTTTTCAGGCATCACAGAAAAAAGTAGGAAGCAGGGAGCTGAATAAGAGCTTTGCAGATATTTAGAGAGAACCTAAATAATACGGGAGGAGGCAGAGTTGTGTCTTGTCGTTCCTGTGTGAGGACTCTCCCAGCCAGAGGCAGTGCAGTTTGCAGTCTTGCATGCTGCTTTACAAAAATACTTTAACCTGGGAGGATACAGACAGTCCTTGATATCCATAAGCATGGAGCCATGCTCCATATGGTCTTGGGAACTCTGAGGGCATTTAGTGTGAGTGATTCTCCTCTGGACAACCCTATGGAGATCTGTGATCTGGAGTTGGAGCTAGCTGTTGAAATGAGAGTGTGGCTCAGCATAGTTTGTTCATTATCAATACAGAGGGACATGAGTTACGGTAACTTTCACCTTGTTTCCCAGCCCTTCCATGAGGAATCTCTGTTCTATCTTG
This sequence comes from Rhabdornis inornatus, assembly GCA_013397075.1. Taxonomy (NCBI): domain Eukaryota; kingdom Metazoa; phylum Chordata; class Aves; order Passeriformes; family Rhabdornithidae; genus Rhabdornis; species Rhabdornis inornatus. Next base: position 474,933 of record VWZS01007399.1, on the reverse strand, counting down.
TGACAGAACATTCAGGAGAAAAACTCCGAGGTGGCTGAGGCACTGCTTTGTGTCTGGGACTCTGTCACATCTCCTTTGGCTCTTGGCTGCCCAGGTTAATGCTGGCGGCAGAGCAGCACAGCTTGTTTTATAATGTTCCCTTTGCAGTGGCTTGAACTGAGGCTGAACAATCGGGCAGGGTTCTGAGACTTCCATTAAAATTAATGGCCTGTCTGTGGTGAGAGCTGGGCTGGGACTTGTGGTGTGACAGCTGATGGCCTGAGAGTGCCTATATTTGGATGATGCTGGGCTGAAACCTTTGCGAGCTGCTGCTGAGCTGGTAGTTGATATCAGCAGCTCCCATTACTGCGGCTCGGAGCAGTGTGTGGTCTCCTGGCTAGTCCCTGATAGACCTCTGGAACAGCAAGCTCTGGGGCCACCGGGCAGCCAGAGCAGGCCTACTTTTCAGAAGTGTGAGCAGCTCTGTGAGGCTCGGCCTGAGCCATGGCTGCTGCCAGGATGTGAGGAGATTTGGCTGCGCCTCTTGCTTTCTCCTGCTGAACTCACATTTGACCATCCCCTTGCCTTGGCTCTCGGCCAGCCCTCGCCCATCGCTGGTCAGGTGCTGCTGTTGCTGCTGTTGTCTCCGTGGTATTTTTAACTGCAGCACCACCACGTGGTCCAAGGCAAAACGAGCTCGTGGAAAACACAGGAAAAGATGGTGGTTAAAGACAGGGATAAGATGAAGTGGGAGGAGCATGGAAGAATGATTGCAAGCCTGAGGTCTTTTCACTGTCCAGTCTACACAAAAGGTCTGGTGACTTCCATGGCTATGATGAACTGGAGGAGTGAGAGCTCTTCTTATTAGCCATGCTAACAGCAGGAGGAATTCTGCATTTAACAGAACAAAAAACCATTGTTATGCTAGAAATGTGTGTGAGCTGTGAAGAAAGTGGGCAGCTTGGATAGCCTGGTACAAGATAACTCGTTTCTCTCTCCCACTGAGTCCTCCCATCTATCCTCACCCCACACCACACAGAGTCTCCTAGAGGAGAAGAAGGCTGTGCTGTGTGGCAAGAGCAGAGATTCAGGAGAGTCTCTGCAGCTCACAGATGTGCAGTTAGGAGCCTGGTAGGGATGAGAAGCGAAGAGGAATGATTGCAGTCACAGGGATCTCGATAACAGTGGCCACCCAAACTCTGCTGTTACGTAAACTATGAGCTCTGAGTCTCTGGGTTTATTGTTCACCTGGAAATGAGAAAGCTCCTCTTGAGCCTTTGCTATCACGGGTGGAGAAGATTCTGTGCCTAAATTAATCCTCTCTTATAAACATGCTTCCAGAGTTTATGCAAGAAGAGTTAGATGAGTCCCAGGGAAGCCCTGACAGGAGGAGAGCTCTCCAAGCAGGCTGTGCCATGGAGATGAGCCAGGGATATGCTGTGGAATACAGATGGAAGGAGGATTGCTTCCCTTGAGCTTGAGCACTGGGGTAGAGGTGCGTCTTCCACATCTTTAGTTGACAGTCAATCTCTATTACTTCATGGAAAAGACAGAGCCCAAGCCCCCACAGGGGTGTCAGAGTGACCATCCCCTTCCAAGGAAACCTATAGCTGCAACCGAAGTTTGACAGGCTTTAGACAAACTCCTCTTCTTTAAGAGAAGGTGCTCAGTTTAATGAATCTTCCTGAACGATACAGGCTGTGCTGGACTGTCCACCTGTCCTAGGCTGACCCTTGCTGGCTGCTTCAGTGCACTGGCTGATCTCTAACTGGTTGCTGTAACAACTGGTCTCCAGGATTTATTTAAGGCACATTGTGAAAGAGGTTTGGAAAACCATTTCCTTTCTCACAATAAGAAAGGGAAAGGACACGGATTTCTGCAGTTTGTCAGGCAAACATCCTCCACCCATGACCAAGGAGAGGCCAGAATAGCTTTTGCTTTAGACCCGATATTTGGTGTTAAATTCACCTTTCACTCGGCACTTGTGCCTGCAAGGTTTTGCTTTTGGATTCTCAGTGCAGTACCAATAAGGTAATAGGTGAAGGATAGTTTTGGCTTATGATAAGGAGGAATTACTTGATTTTCTATCCTGAAATTTCTGTTCACAGCCCACACAAAGTCCTGAGAAATCTGAAAAACAGCAGGCAACCTGGAACTTTGCATTTCCGTAGAGAGGCACAGCTGCCAAAAATCTTCTGTTTTGGGGGGGAAAAGGAGGTTTGGCTGCTGTAACATGATGACAGTGATAAATGGACTGGGAGTCCCACTTGGAATAAACTATTACTGACAGGAGTCCAAATAAACAGAGGCAAAACCAGAGCGGCTGCATTGGGCTGTGGGTTAAGATGGTTCTGAGCCAGTGGAGCAGGATCTGAAGCAAATGTGAAAGCGGCTGCAGCGCTGGTTGCAGAGAAAACAATGACTGAGCTGAGTGTCCTGACACAGAGCTGCCTCAGCCAGCTCGAGAGGCCTTAGAAAAGGAAACCAAAGCACATCCTATTCTCAGTGCTTCTCCTTTTCTGCTTTTTACCTTCTTTTTGTGTCTGGGCAGTACTACCTTGATCTGGAACATCTCCAAATGTTGCTCCTTCCTTTCCCTGATAACACCTCAATATCTGGTACACTTGGGCTGACAAATGTGTAAGGACAGTAACCAACCCGAGACATTCAGCAAGAAATCTTTTGCTATTACAGAATTACACAGGATTAGACAGCTGGTACTCTTCTCTTCTTTGCAATCCAAGCCTTAGCTCTAAGCTATGGAATCCTGGAGCTGGCTGCCATGCCAGATTTTGCACTGATTTTGTGGCGATGCCCTGAGGCCTCACAAGCACAGCACGTTCTCTCCATAAGCTGCAGTTGGGCAATCTGCAATGCTTTACTTTTATATTGCAGCAAAGCACGAAGTTTGTAGTGTCTAAGGATTAATCAGTCACCAAGTGACAGCCAGCTGTTTACCCCCAAACCACTTTATGTAATGATCATTTCTCTGTAGTGCTGACAGGCCCCAATAAACAACTGGGACCTCAGTGTACTCAGTCCTGTAGAGAAGCAGCACAAAAGAGAACATTTTGGAAAAGCTTGCAACTATGAGACGAAGATAAAAATAAAATCAATTAAACAGGTGGCAGTGTGGAAACCAGAGATCACATTGGCCCCATGGCAGGATTTCATCACATCTCTAGCCCAAACAGTGGCAGCACGGGAAAGCTGTAGGGTAGATTTTGAGAGGGAAATTTGTTTTGTAATCATGCATGTTGTGTTTTCAAGCTCAACAGGCAAGTAGGATATGTGTGATTTAAAATATTACAAACTTTCGATCAGTATTGTAAATCCTCAGAGTGAAATCAGGAGGGGAAGTTGGGTGGTGAGCTCTCCCAAGTTTTCATGCCTGCACTGAGTACTAGTACTACCCCGTGCTAGTACATCAGACTTTACTGGTATCAGGGAAAAGGTGTTTTTTCCAGCAAGCAAGGTTCTGTGAGTCAGTGCATGGATCTCCTGCTAGGGAAAATAATTCCCCTTTGCTCTCATCGTTTGTCTGTGCAGGAGTCACTGAGAGGTCTAGGCAGGCACTCGCTGTTGAGTGGCAGATAGGGAAACCAGCACCTGCCAACCCTCCGGGCACTGCAGCTTTGCCTTGGCAGGGTGTTCATAAACACTCCAGCACGTTGGGTTGGCAAATCCCACTGGGCTTTTAATAACAAATTACGTATTTCAAGTCACAGGTGATGTACAAACACACATGAAGTGCCATGCTGAAGATGTCACTGGGGTGCCACATCCCATCTGTTAGGGGCCTCTTTAATCTGGGAGGAACCGTGTGCCCTCCCTGAGGGGAAAATGTGGCCTAAGGGTGAACATTTGCCCTCCATGAGGGGAAAATGCACGTCGGGGGGCCATGTGTCTTCCCTCAGAGAAGTCATGAGTTCTGGGCAGCTGTGTATTCCTCCCTGAGGGGCAAGTGCAGGCTGAGGATGCTCATGGTGTCCCTGAGGAAGACATGCAGCTTGGGGTGTGCCCTTCCTGAGGGAAAGCGCAGGCTATGGGCGGCCATGCTTTCCCTGCAGGAGGAAGGAGCAGGCAATGGATGGTCGTGTGTCCTCCCTAAGGATGAAGCACAGGCTGAGGATGCTCATGCCCTCTGTGAGGGAGATGTGTTGGGGGCCCTGTGCCCTCCCTGCAGGAGAAAGGAGCTGGCTATGGGTAGCCATGTGCCCTCCCTGAAGGAAAGTGAGGGTTGTGGGTGGCTCTTTTCCATCATGGAAAGCACTGGGCTGGAAGGACCGTGTGCCCTCCCTGAGGGAAAAGGGCAGGTCAGGGGAGACATGTGCCCTCTCTGAGGGGAAAGCAAGAGCTATGAAAGGCTCTGCCCTCCCTGAGGGGCAGCAGCAGCTGGAGTGGCTGTCTTCTCCATGAGGGGAACTAAGGTGTAAAAGGATGATGTGAAGGGTGCTGCTCCACCCTGAGGAACACCCTCCCTCAAAGAAGGGGGAGGCTGTGGGTAGTCGTACCCTTCCTGGAGGAAAATGCAGGCTAAGGGTGGCCATGTGCCCTCCCTGAAGGGAAAGTGGGGGCTGTAGGTGCTTGTGCCCTCTCTGAGGGGAAAGCATGGCTCAGGGCTGCGTGTGCTCCTGCCGAGGGAAGGAGCAGGCTAAGGGAGGCCGTGTGCTCTCCTGGGGAGCGGGCACGGGCTGAGGGTGCTAATGGCGTCCCTGAAGGGAAAACACAGACTAAAGCTGTGTGCCCTTCCTGAGAGAAAAATACGGGTTAAGTGTATATGTGTGCCCTCCCTGAGGGAAAAACAGAGGTTAAGGGTATCTGTGTGCCCTACCTGAAGGAAAAACACGGGTTAAAGGTGTCCGTGTGCCCTCCCGGAGGGAAAAACACAGGTTATCTGTGTGCCCTCTCCGAGGGAAAAACACGGGTTAAGGATGTCCGTGTGCCCTCTCTGAGAGGAAAACACGGGCTAATGGTGTCTGTGTGCTGGCTCTGAGAGAAAAGTGCGGGTTGCGGGTGCTCGTGCGCTCTGCCTTAGGGGAAAACACGGGCTATAATGGTGTCTGTGTGCCCTCTCGGAGGTGAAAACACGGGCTAAGCGTGTCCGTGTGCCCTCTCGGAGGAGAAAGCGCGGGCTAACGGTGTCCGTGTGCTCTCCCTGGGGCCGCAGCCTGCCCCTGCGCCGTCCCTGACAGGCCGGGACCCTGCCCCGCCGTGCCGCGGCGCGCAGGCGCAGCCCGGTCCCCATTTTTTTCTTCCGGGACACGGGGGCGTTTCCTGTTGCTGTGGCGGCGGCTCCCGGGACCGAGAGGGAACCGGCGGCTCCCCGGGGAGTCCGGTAAGAGACCGGGCTGTCAGCGCGCCCGCCGGCCCCTGGCTCCGCTCTCCCCGGCCCTAGCGAGCCCCCGGGCACCGGCACCCCCTCCCCGGGGCCGCTGCGCGGGGACCGCCCTGCCCCGGTCCCTGTGCGGGCAGCGGGGACTCAGAGGGCTCCAGGGAGTCCCGGCGTTTGGCCGGGGCAGCGGGGTGATCTTCACTTTGCCTCAATCCCGCAGGTTTACAGCCGTCCCGGCCTTTGTAGCTCAGGGCTTCAGCTGCGGGACGGGACCCAGCTTGAAAGATGCGGTGTTTACTATAGATAGCTCTTTCATGGGCTACGGAAGGAGTGAAAAATGTTGCTGTGTGCGGTAGGGAGGCCAGCGGCTGTAGCCTGTGTGAAACCGGCTTTCTTTATGCCCCAGCTTGAGTGTGAGCATCCTTGTGTTCATTAAATCCCGCACCTCGGTCATTACACGCATTGTATGTACTGGTGCTGCAGCAGCGAGAAAAGTCTGGGATGTGCGTGAAGAGACCTTAAATGCCGTAGGAAAAAAGTGGTGAAAGCTTTTGTCCACAATTGCGAAGACTGACCCATTTTAAATATTCCACGGCCCTGGCTCCTTGGGGAGAGGAGCGGGAGATGGTATCAGCTTAGCTTGTGTGTGCTGAAAGGAAACGCCGGCAGGAGCTAGGGGTGGTGATGGATTTTGGAGGAGGAGCAGGGAAACAGGCAGTGATTCGAACAGCTTTCTGAATGTTTCTGGTTCTATATTTGGTTTTGCTGCTCTAATAAATAAGCATAATTTCTGAGTATTATTTGATGATTTGGTGTGTCACCAAGACAAAAAAATGCGGCTTCTTAGTTCTTTTTCACTCCCCTCTTAAGAGAGTTTTATGAGAGGCTTTTTTATTTGGCCTTTCTTGTTTAAAATTATGAAAGTAATAGTTTCTTTTTGGCACGGTAAAATAAAAGAAACCCATGAGCCATGAAACATGGCTCTCAAACAGGAGCCATCAGACACTGTGTGGTGTAGTTCCACCTACTGTTTACCTATGAAATATTTTAAATACCTTTTATGATTGTCATAGCTGCTGCTTCGGTTCTGTAGCGTAGACTGGGGGAAGGGTTCAGCGGGAAAGAATTGAATTAGGACTCTGATTTCTTTTAGGATAACATGCAGATTTTACTTGGCATTGTTTAAAAACCAGAACTGTCGGTTGTTAGTGTGTTTCTGTGCCTAAAGACAACCCTGTGGCCACTGGAATTTGCTCTGTTGGGAATCACACAACCCCTCTCTCTGCTTCATCCAACTGATATTTTGACAATAAAACCAGATATAGTGAGCAAGTAATTATAGGTTGTTTTGGAGACAAAGAGGAATGCTCTAACAGAGAGGCTGAAACTTGATAATTTAGTGCTGTTGCTCTCTGGCGTGGACTGTCTCTGTTTCAGAATGTGAAGTATCTCATCTCCCTGCACCCTTCCAGTTTTTGGTTTCCACCTCTGCGTAATTAGACAAGCGAGGAAACAAGTAAACACCAGCCACTGGAGCCACTAGGACAAAGTTAAATCTTCTCTGAGTTCCTCAGGATACCTGACCTGGATTTACCCGATACAGAAACTTCCTCATGTTCCACTGCAACTCCTCCTCTTTCCTGAGAAGTTTTATCTCAGTCACTCTGCATTTTCTGGAATGCTGTGGTGGTTTGAAATGTTTCTTGGCCGTTATGTTGTGCATCTCTGTGTATAAATGCAGAGTTTATGTTCAGTGTTAATCATTCATATGAGGGTTGTTTCCTTTGTCAGTTCAAGAGGGAGGAGTTACCTGTGTGGTGTGAGGGTAAGGAAGGAGGGAAGAGATTCTCTTTGATCCCCGAAGCATAGGACGGTTGAAAACAGGAAAAAATACTTAAATGACTAATTTCACAAGGAAGCTGTTTTGTCCTTGGCTCTCTTCAGCTGGTTGGATTTCATAGGTTGTGAATATGACCTTGAACTCCTTGTGTCATTAGAACCATTATTAAGATCTGTCCCTGTTTGAACTTAGCTGCTTTAAAGTGTTTTTTTTTAATCTGTCATTTTAAAAATAAACAAAAAAAATCTTTGAGATAAAGTCAATAGTTTAATTTTATATTAATCACAGCATTTTTGTCTGTGAATTGTTGTTTGCAAATGGCTTTTTAAGAGTTATTTTATTGGGCAGTACCATTCCAGACCAAAGGTCAGGGTCATAATGCTCATAATGTCTGGTGAGTCATAGATTTGTCCTGAAATCCAATTCTGGAAGACATTTATAGGACATTGGCAGTGTTTGATCCCCTGGAAGGTATTCCAGCTAGGGGAAAAAATGTCTTTGCCTGTCCCTTTCCAGCCAGGTTTGTTGCCCTCTCATGCTGTGAATAGGGTGATGCTTTTGGATGTTGTAATGTGCTGTCCAGTAAAATGCTCCTGGGTTGTAAATTACTTTCTGGGAGCCATTAGGAAAACATCTCATTAATAAGGGAAGGTTTTTTGTTAAATGGGATAGTAAATTCATTACCCTCAGTCGTGAACAGGATCTTTTCTGATATTTATGAGCCTTTTAAATATTTCTTTGCTGGTTGAGGTCCTTGCTTTAGTCACTCATTAGGTCATCTTTGGCACAGACCCCTGCAAAATGCTTCAAGGGAGTGACAGTCCCTGTCATTCACAGCAGATCTGGGATAATGTGATGCTCCCAAAATTCTCAGTCTTAATTCCAAACCCGTTGATTAAAGCCCAGGAACAGCCCTTGTGGGTTTGCTCAGTTTCCACGCTGTGTGGCTCAGTTGCTCTGGTACCCTCAGGTGTCCCCATGCAGTCGAGGTGACCCAAATCCTTGGACTTTCTCGGTGTGTTGGCACTTTGACATTGTCAGCACTGGCCAGAGCTGCAGCCCTTCTGCATAGTCTGTATCAAGATGAAATCCTTTGGAGGGTCTGCTTTTCCCTGCCGAATTAATCTTGCTGTTCAGTGAGTGATTGAGAGAGGAGGAGACAAGGAAGAGCCTGGCTGCAGTCCTCCTGCAGTCCTCTGAGTTTTTATCTATGCCTTTCTCAGGAATATCTTCTGTGGTAAATGCAAATTGGTTTTTTTTGTTTTTTGTCATTTTGAGTTTACTGATGCTGCTTTACTCTGGATGACTGGAAAAGATAGAAATTTGGTATTTCTATATATCTGTTAGAGATCTGTTATTTCTCTACACCTTCAAACAACCCTTCCTGTGTATCTCTGCTCTTAAACATCGGCCTTCATGTGTGCAGGTTCCTGTCCCTTCTTTGCTGTCCCTCGTCCCTCATTCTTCTCTTTGTTGTTTTTTCCACCCCTGCAGTTCTCTGATACCATTTTCAGAGAAGCTTAATAAGATTGCAGAGTAATAAGAATAAATGCAGAAATCTGCATAAATGCATAAAAATGCATAAATTGCATAAAAAGGAAACCACAGTCACTAGTATTCAAAAGCTCCTTCTCATCCTGAATTAGAGTGGCCTGCCTTCAGCACTGCAAAAGTGTTGAATAGAGGAAGCTGGAGCATGTTTTATAAAATAAGGTATGCTTATAAAACAGTCTTCTGGCAGGTTTCAGATTTCTCTTATGTGGGCAAAAATAATGCCACTTTGAAATCATTAAGTAAATGCATTTCAAATAGTCTCATGGAGAACCAGACCCTTGGATTCAGCTGCAGCTTCCTGCAGCTTTTCTGTAGCATTTTCCTGTTTTCTAGTATGTTCTCCAGTGTTGTGTAAAGAACCTTTCAGCAGTGGAGGGAAGTCATACACAGCACTATTAGACATGTCAGCTGATTAAGTGAAAAATGCCTACTGAGAGTGCCACAAGCTGTTATCTTTAACAGAGCAAGGACATGATTTTAAAATTGAAATACGTTTTTAAGTGAAATCCCTTTTACAGTTACCTTAACAAGGAACCCAAGCTTTTCAAGTAGAATTGGTCCTACTAATCATTGATAGCAAAAAAATTCCTGAATGTAATCACTGAAAATGGGTAAATGTCAGGGAGTATGAATATCTAATTGAAATTTGATGTTTCTAGATGATTATATTACAGAATTCTAGATGAGTTCTGTGGATTTCAGGACTGTGTGGGAAGGCAGTGGCTGTAGGAACATGGGGCATCCATGGGGCTGCGTGTTCTGCCCTGAAGGGAACCCATCTGTGAGCAGGACTTGAGGCCAACCCAGCCTGACGTCATGGAGAATTTTCTCCATTTCCTTTTGTGCGGTGATTTTTGTCCTACAGTTTGCTTCTTTGTCTCAGGAGAAAAGGGATTTCCATTGTCATCTACTTGTTTGTTGTTGAGGCATGTCTTTTAACAAGCTCTTGCTTCCCTCGTGGTAGGTGGAGGCCTTCTCACTGCTGAAATAATGAATATATTTGTTATTCTCTACACAGTTTTGAGAAGTGATAATTTTGATACATTTTTCTCATGCATTTGCAGAGGCACATACATTTGAAATTAGATGTGGTGCCTTTTGGTTTGTGGTGTGGGGTGTGGTAGTGGTAAGAATATCCCAAATAAGAGAAGTTGTGGGAGGTGATAGTTTTTGTGGAGGTTTGGTTTTTTTTTTTGGTTTTTTTTTTGTGTGTGTGGCAGGCACTTGGGAGCAGAACTTTGCACTTCATTTCCCACGCTTGGGGAAGTTGTATAACATGTGAGCATCTTGCAGGTCTGTGCATTCAGTCTTTCTCTCAGTCTTATTTTTAAATATCTTTATTAATTTATTTGTGTTTAAAGCCAAGTAAGTATTTTGGTCCTGTTATCTGGTTTTTGCTGAAAATATGGAAAACACAAATGAGCATCTCTAGGTTATCCAGGAGCCTTAAAGCAGATCCCCAGTCCTGGCGCCAGGCAGGAGTGGTTCTGAAGAGACCTTAAATAGTTTTTCCTCTGTGCTTTAAACATAAACTGGCTTTTCTCTAGCAGATATGTTGTTCTTCTTTCCAGTTTTGTTCTATTTCTCTTTTAACAGGCATGTCTGGCAAAAGGCAAATAAATCCTGGTGTCCTTTACTGGTGTCCTGCTTTGCTTTTGATGAAGGATCTTATTTTATAGATGGGCAGAAAGGTTGCAGAAAATTTTTGGCACTATTAGTTTCCCTCCTGTTTTCTCAATAAGTAGTTATCAGGAGGGAAAAAAAGAGATTGGATTTTATTATACTATTAATAGTTTTATGGCTTTTGGGTGAGAGGGCTGCTTTTGTTCCTATATCTGGGAACAATTGCTTTGTGCAGCTGGAAGGGTGGTGATGCTGTGGTGCTGGTAATGCTCTGATGATTCTGGAGAGTGTTTTGATCTTTAATTTACTGTAGTTACTGCAGCTCCCAGCAATAGTCCGTGCAGAAAGGCAGCTATTCCTGTGGAGCCAAAGAATTGCTGCCTTCTTGATTGGTGTCAGTTTTGGATGGAGAGACATGGAAATGGCCTTGGCAAAGATGAGGAAGCTGTGCTCCACTGAGTGGAGGTTGGGCAGAAAACTGCTCGTGCATTCCAGAGTGGCTCTTGGTTCTTGCACATGTGAATTGCACTCAGTGTTGCAGTCTTACTGAACAAACTTGAGGGTTTGGTATAAAGTCAAGACCAGAACATGCACAGCCAGGATGCTTGCACAATACCTGAGCTTACTCTGCACCTCTTCCAAAATTAAGATCCTTTGTGTGCCATTATTCCTTTCCCTAGATAGAAAGAAGGATAATTACGACTTTTTTGTATGTGTGCATTTCAGATTGTGCAGTGAATGTCCACAAGAACTGCAAGAGTTTGCTGACTGAATGCAGCAGCATCAGACCCAAGGTGGGCTTTAACATTTGTTCTTCTTTTATAATAACAAGGCTTGACATCATAAGTTTAATTTATGTGAGTGGTTTAATTTACATCAGTACAGAATCTTGCCCTACATCTTCAAGGCATCAAGTAGTTATTAACTTGTGATTACAGCAATTAATGATAATGTATGGAGGGAAAATAAAGTGAAACATTTTACTGCTATACTGTGAATTAGTCAGCCTGTGTGCCAGAACTGTGACTAGCACTGATTCCTCAAACCTGTCATGTTTTTGGGGAGTATAATTGAATTATATGGTACCTTTGAGTGCTGTGCCATCTCAAAGCTGATAGAAGAGCATGAGGGGTGGAGGGGAATTTGGTTGTAAGAGTTGCATGTTATTGCTAAACTGGAAAATGCAGAATAAGTGATTTCATTTGGGAACTGTGATGGACTTGGTCTCGCTATCCTTATGTTTATTTTTTATCTCTGTTACCTTGGTGCCTGTGATTGCATGTAAGGTCACAGGTTGTTTCACATAGATGTCTATCTGTTGGGGTTTTTTGTTCTGGTATTGGTTTTGAAAATCATTTCCTCCTCCTTATAACTAATAATACTTGAGGGAGTTTTAGTTTGTTTTAACCTGCAAGTGCTGATGGTTTCAGAGACTGATAGCAGATTAGGGAGTATTGTGAGGGGGAAAAGAGAGAACAGAGCAGCTCAGACCTGAGCAATTAGAGGTTAGAGGAAGTGTGTTCAGCCATTGGTCATATAGAATGTAACTCTTCTGAGGGCAGAAATGTTCTTGTGGGGGTTTTGATATATAATTTTAAACATCTCAGGGCATTGTGAATTTTCCTTTTAAACCAAAAAATTCATTTGCTCTGATGCTTTCATTTCCACTCTTCACTACCACCCAAAACTTCATGGTTGAATCAGCCATACCAAACCACTTCCAAAGAGAGCAGAAGGAGTGGGGGCACAAAATAGGGTGAAGAATTCAGTCAGAAATGGGAACCCTAAAGGGGAGCTCCCCAAAAGCCATTTGTTACAGCCTGTATTACTAATTCATTTTCTTTGCATCTTTGATAACTTGTATCTCGATGGTTTTTAATACCCTAGTGTTGCAAGAAGGATGAAGTTTAGCAAGGATTACCAAAGATGCAATTTGAAATGGACAGTCTGAATTTTGGTTGAAAGTGGCTGGATTAGTTTAGTCAGTATTACTAGAAACTAAACAACAGCAAAGTCTCAGTGAAGACCGTGAATGTGAAGGGGTTGCTTTCATCTCATAAATTAATTATCATAGCTTTAATTCAGCTGTAGTTTCAGTTTTGGTTCTATTTCAGCCTGATTTATACTTTGTGGAATTTAATACAAAGTGTTAATGTCTATATGTCATTTGCCTGGCACATGAAAAAATCAAGCCTGTTATTGTGTTAAATCTTTTATATTCTCAGTGCACATCTTCACTTACGGTTAATGCTATAGGATAGGAAAAATCTGATTCATTTTGGGCTGAAAGTTTGGTCTGAATGTGTAAGAATATTGTATTTTTTCCTATAGCAGAAAGATTTGCAGCACAGACCTTCTGGATCTCCACAAAGTTCGCCCCAGTGCATTTCCCCAGGTTTGTACTAAAGAATGATTTCTGTGCTCAAGGCTTATCTGTTCGATTGCATTTTTTTTCTTTAATATGTTTTAAAGGCTATACACGGTGTGTTATTGAAGTATAGAGAAGGTCTCTTTTAATAAGATGGTTTCATTTTTTTTTCTATTGGGAATGGCTTAGAGGCTCCTAGCAATCTCCTGTGTGTTTTTATCTTTTTATCTTTTTATTTTTCTTTATACCTTCTTGCTGTGTAACCTCAAAATATCATGGTGAAAAGGGATCAATAAGCTCGTTTTTCATTGATTGTCTATTCTCTGGCCTCTGAAAAGACTAGAACTGTGAACTTTGTTTTACATCAGATTTTCATAATTGTCTATTTAAAACTTGCCTGCAGCTAGTGGTTGCTAGAAATCTCTGAGACAAGCTAGCACTAATGGTCTGAACATAAATCTTTGTTGAAACAAAGTGAGGAAAAAGGATCTGGGAAGGAAAAAAAGCAAGAATAAAGAACATCTGTATTGCAGCATAGGCTTTGAAATATCTTTTTGCTCCTGGAAAAGACCATCCCTGTCACGGGTGTATTAAATGGCATTTTAATTTTATAAGATGTTGCAAGGTCTGCATTAACAGAACAGGTGAGTGTCAAACACAGCTGACTTGGATGTCTGAGCATCACTCTGGGTGTTTCAGGTACTTTCAGGTACCATTTGCATTGTGAGGTGTCTTCTTCATGAAATGATTCTTCCCAAGAGGCAGCACAGGGGATAATTGTTATAAGCAGATAAGTGGCTGTTTGTGTTACCCAGAATGGGTCTGTGCATTTAGGAGAAAGTGCAGAGACTAAAATAGGAAGCAAGGGCTGATGAAAATGGGAGCAGTAGTCAGTAGGGCTGGTCGGTGAGGAGCTCTGTGGTACCTGGGCTGGTGTGTGTGAGGGGAGCAGCGATCGATGTGGGGCACAGCAGTGTGCAGACAGTGCTAATTGAACTCAGAAAATGGCTTGTGGGCCATGCAGGCTCTGCTAGGCACACAGTACTCATTTTCCTTAGTCAAAAGCAGAAGCTGGAAATTAAAGGAACAGCTAATAGCCTGGGCATTGTATGTTGTTAGCCACAGCATAACCCTGCAGACTGCAGTGCCCAGCAAAAAAACCCCAAAGATATTGTCTCAATGTAAAAGAAAAATTCATTTCAAGAGAGGCATAAACTGTGTTGTGTGTCCCCATCCCTCTCCCCTTGTTTTGCCTCTGGAGATTTTTAGGTCTGGTCTATCCTTGTGTAACAGAACTTTATGTTCCTGGCTTGTGGAGCACAAAAAGAGAATGTGACAGCAAATAATTTCAATGCTTCCCCAAATGGAAACACAGGGACATTGCTTATTAAGCCTTTGTTTAAGAAATCTGACTGGGCAAATCTTTCAGATATTTGTCACCTTTTGGGGCTTGGAGGGGATGGAAATGACTCAGTTTACCCAGTTTGTTGTAGACTGACGTTGTACTGTATGTGTAGCCAGGAGGTTTCAAACCCAAACAGCTTTTGGGAAAGGTATTTCCAGCAGGAAAAGATGTGGTGATATAATTTCTATTAAATGTCATTGATGAAACCTCCCCTGCAGCCCCAAAACAATTCTTCTGTCAATGAAGATGAAATGAGAGACAAGCAGGTATAGAGCACAGAGCACGGGATATGAAAAAATGTGGAAAAACCTGTTTCATGACAAGAACCACAAATACCTTGATTTAACTCTGCTTCGCTGAGCAAGGCAGAAGTGGGAGAGAGAATTATTAGTGAAGGTACACTAAGGAGGGCAGGCTGAAAAAGGGGAACTTTCAGGGTAGTGTTTTTACTAGAAAAGTGATGCATAAGCCTTATCTGGGAGCTGGAGACCCCCTTGAACTGCTACAGCAGCAGCCCCCTGGTCTTGGAGCAGCCTCCTGGACACGGGACTGGGAGAGGAGCTGGGTCTCTCCCTGCAGTGACAGAGCCCTGGGCTCAGGGATCCATGAGATCCCACTCCCATGTCCTTAAAAGCTCTTTGAAAAAGGGCAGCTACAGACCTTGTCAGAGATCAATTCTGAAGATTGTCTGGCTGAGTCTTCATTTTTGACTTCCCTGAAGTTCCTTTTTTAAAAGGATGTATTTTGTCTCCCGTTCCTTATCATTTATTACAGACATTAGTACTAAATAATTGTATCCATTTTTTATAAGTCTATTACAGGCTTCCACGTATTGTGTAATAGTGATTAAAGTTTCAAATATCTTTCCAGTTCACAGTCTGTCTAGATTTAAAAAGCATTAAAAAGCTCCAGTATTAAAATTAAATTTAGCTCTGGTATCTATTATGTGCAGTGTGTGTGCATGCAGATATAAATCGCTGTGAGCAATAAGCATTGCAGAGAACTTGTGGGTTTTTTTCTGTGATCTCTGATTTTTCTTGTTTGCCATGAAATGTTCTGTGCCCTTATACGGTGGGGTGTGAATAATTGTGTGTAGGTTCTGGTGTTTTACTAAAGGAGAAGATACTTTGCAATTTCCACACTAAATGGGCACAGTAGGGACCAATTTCCTGCACTTCAGACCTGCTGATTTAGCCAATACAGTAAGTTAAGTGGCAGCTTTACATTTCTAGAAGGATCACAGGTAGTATAAAAACAGAGCATCTCTGGGGCCACTTTACTGTGCCAGGTCTGAGGGCAGCCAGTGGTGAGCATGGGGAATACAAATTCAAAAAGCAGCGGCAGAAGCAATGCGATTCCAGCTCACCCCGAGCTGTCTTTTTGTGGTTCCTTTTCAAGAAAATGGAATGAGAATGTTTTTTTGGACAATGAGCTCCTGACATCCAAGATCCTGTCAGTTCTCCGTCCGCATTCCGAGCGAGGGCTGAGAGCAGGCGAGCTGCAGTGCACGCCTCATTTTCTGAGTACCAATTCCATTTTTGCCTCTTTAGCCACTTCTCTGAAGGAGCAGCCCCGAAGTCTTCTCCTGGGAGCGGATGGCACCCCAGCACTGTCCCGGAACCTCGGGATGACTATCACCCAAAGAGGACATTCCCAGCCTTCACTGAACACTGCTGGAGCTGTTAATAAATTTGGGTGAGTAAAATGCTTCTCTTCTAATCCACTGGCTTCAGCTACCCCCTGCATCCCCAGTGTGAAAAGAAAAACGAGAACTCACGTCGTGTTTTCAAGCTCAAAAGAGTTTTATTGAGCTTTTAATTCTGAAAGTTGTTTCCCTGAACAATGCTTTTTTTTTTTTCCTTTTTTGTGTCTTTAGTCCCTCTGTCCTGTGTCACAGAAGATATTGTATAAAATAATGCAGTATTTGAGTTTTTCTGTTTAGATTATGGTTTTCATGGATGTATTTGTCTTGAGAACTGCTGTGAAATTCAGTGATCTTGTCTGAGTTCATCTATTCTAGGTTGAGCTGGTGCTGACTGGTGTAGGAGGCAGCAGTGTTTTAATTGCTGAATACCTTCATTAAAATAGTAGGCAGAGTCAAGGCTATCTGCTGTTTTAAGCAGCTATTTATTTTCGATGTTCCCCAGTTATCCTCCCTTCCCAGAGAAAGTGCCCTTTGTACTCTGGACTGGCTGTGGCTTGTCACCAGGTGATGTCCTTGTAAACTGTCATAGCAGAAGTTACAAGCTTTGCTCATGCTGCTCTAATTAAACTGCAGAATTTCAGTGTTGGAGTTGCTAAGTTGATTTAACTGTTTAAAGAGCACAGTGATATTTATTTATTGTAAGATAATTACACTATAGTTTAGGAAAGATGCTTATTAAAGAAGTTGGATTTTATTTTTAATTTTAATTGTTCTGGTCTAATTTCTTTGGCCATTTAGGCTAATTTCAGGAGACATGGATGAAGGGGACTCAGGCTTTATAAAATTTAAGCAGACTTCAGATGACGTTGTCTCGCTTGCACCTTCAACAGCTGACTCCATTTTTCTGGAAGGTATGGAATTTCTGTGCTTTTCAGGATTGTTATGCAACTTCTCCCACAGGTTTGAAAGCAGCATCGAGGTGTTTTTGCTCTTGGTGCTGTTTCTGATGGTAAAGAGGGATATGGTGAGAAACAATTTAATAATAATTGAAATTGAATGTACTTTTGGTCTAGATGCATATTCTGTGTCCCTCCGGAGTGAAATAGAAACAGATGCTCATGAGTTTGAGGCAGAGTCTTGGAGTGTTGCAGTGGAACAGCCTTATGCAAAAAGGCAAAGGAAAGATGTTATAAAAAGGCAAGATGTCATTTATGGTAAGAGTATTTGTTATTCTTAAAACTTTTTCTGTTTCGTAGTGCCACTGCTGTGAAACAAAGCAGAAATCATTTTTGTTGGTTCCTATTTTGACTTGTGCTTGAAAACTAAAACTGAGTGAAGGTTTTCGAGTCTGTTACCTGCATTAATGTGTGTCATTCCTTGTGTGAATGCCTTTATGCATCCCAGGGGTTTCAGTGGGGCTCTGTAGGCAGCAAAGCCCAGCTGTACAGTTGTGGAACAGCTCAACTGCCACTGGGAGATGTCCTTAAATAAGTAGGGTCAGTCACTGCTGGGTTGGGACATTAGCAAGGCAAATTTAAGAGCTTCACATGAGTGATGCAAAGACTGCACTGAAGAAGATGATCATGGCTTTCAGAGCCTGCTCTTATGTCTCACTGCTCACTGCACAGCATATAAATGACTTTTGATTTTATTTCTGTATTTCCCCTTGCCCAGAGCTAATGCAGACTGAAATGCACCATGTTAGGACACTGAAAATAATGCTGAAGGTGTACTCCAAAGCCATGAGAGAGGAGCTGCAGTTCTCAAATGCAGTCATCAACAAGCTCTTTCCCTGTGTGGATGAGCTGCTGGAGATGCACGGGCAATTCCTGCTCCAGCTGAAGGAGAGACGAAAGGAATCCTTGGAAGAGGGCAGTGACCGAAATTATATAATCCAGAACATTGGAGACCTCTTGGTAAAACAGGTGTGAATTAAATCCTACCAGTGATGTTGACACTATAAAGCTTCTAAAAAGCTACCTGTGAGGGTAAAGTTATGTGGTGCAGAGATTGATTTCATCCTGGGTTTATGGTTCTCTTCCCAGGTAATGTGGGAGCATGGTTCCCAGGAATAGATCTAGTTACAAATAACATTAAATGGTCATTAAATGTTCTTTGGGCATGCACGTATACACGCTGTGGGATATGTGACTACTTTGGTTCTATTTTTCATCTATTCCAAGAGTAAAGTAACATATTCCTGGTTTCCATTCCAAACTGATAAGCCAGACTTCTTTGTTCTGATCTTCTAAAAATACAGTCAGGATCCTTTGAACTCATGGCAGCTTTAGCACCATTCTGGCATGGAGTGGATGCAACAATTTCTATCGTATATCATGGCATTTTTTTTTGCCCTTCAACTTTTACAGTTCACAGATTTTTTGAGTGCTGAGGTCCAGAAATCCTTTTAAAAAATTACAACCATCGTTTAAGGGTTATCTTGCGGTATTCCAAGCCCTCACATGTCATACTGCATAAATCTCTCATTTCTGGTGCAGAAGAAATTGAAATACAGGAGAAATGTATTTCAATTTTCATGGCTTCTCCTATATTTTATAGGAGAAACCATGTTAAACCTGGGGTTTATAGTGGAGGTAGGCTTACTCTGAATGATTCATGTCTTTCATTCTTCTATTTCCAATTAGTTTTCAGGTGAAAATGGGGAAAGAATGAAAGAAAAATACGGTGTGTTCTGTTGTGGACACAATGAAGCTGTTAGCCATTATAAAGACCTGCTCCAAAGCAATAAGAAGTTCCAAAACTTAATAAAGGTAAACAATAACCAGAAGTCTCCTATTCTGACTATGCAAAATACACTTCTCTACTTTGGGCTTCATTTTGTACTTGAAGATCCCTCAAATGTGAATGAGCAGGGTTAGAGGCATATTCTCATTATTTGGTGGGTCGTGAGCTTCTTGTATTTTTAGGTCTTTTGAGTTATTTGGAGACAAAGCCACAATTAGCAAGTGTTACATTGGAGGCAGGCTCTTGAGAGCACCTGGGACTGGGGAATAGAGTATTTGTTCTATTCAGGGCTCTGCCCTGCTGCGTGGCCATCAAGGTAGATTGGTTTGTTAATAAATTAAATCAATGATAAATGCTGTTGATGAGCTGCTGTAGAAAAAGCAGGGACTCTTAGTCAGGTTTTGCTCATGCCATCATCTTTCCAAACCCAGAAGATTGGCTCCAGGATGGTTTGCTGCACTCTCTGTGCAGTTAACAGGAAGGGCTGAGGAGACACAGCCCAAGTGGAAGCTGTAACCTGAATCTCAGATGGCTTTGCAGAGGCCTAAATATTCTCATTTTCCAGTCACCAGTAAGTGATACTGTGTGAACTTTCCAGCGTAGCTCTGTACTTACAGCTCATCTTAGCCAGGTGCCTTTAAAGTGAGAGCCCTTCACTTCCAGGGAACTAAATAAGTGACCAGAGTTTTAAAACGTGGAGCTTCAGTCCTTGTAGAGAAAGATCTTGGTACTGTATTCTTCTGCTGCCAGGTGTGTGCTGTACCTGCAGTCAGATTAACTGGTGCTTTACGGTCGTCCCTTTCTAAACAGGAATGTGTTTCTGTAGGTCAGGCTATTGGTGAGCATACAGGGGTAAAATAAACAATTTCTTCATTATTGATCTAATTTAACTGGTAGGTGGTTGGGTCTGGTTTTAAAACCATAAAACTTTTCTACATATGTAAGGTCTGACCCTGTTATAGAGGGTGATCAGTTAGCAGCAGGCAACCAGACAGTTCAGATTTGGAAGTTTCCCTGATTGACTCCACATTTAGTTAACAGTAGTTGAAGACAATACATGAGATATTTTCCAGTAATAAAGGCAATTTTTGGAATGCTGTCAGGAGTTTTGCTTTAGTAGAAGAGTGCTGCTAATTTCATGGTGCTGTGTCTAATGTGCAGAAGTGTTTTTGGGCAGAAAGCATGTGAATGGAGAGGGAGTTAAAGAGCACCATGCACAGTGGGTGTGACGAGTTTGTCTTGTTTTCTAGAAAATTGGGAACTGCTCCATTGTGAGGAGGTTGGGTGTTCAGGAGTGCATCCTCCTGGTCACCCAGCGCATCACCAAGTACCCGGTCCTGGTGGAGCGGATCATTCAGAACACTGAAGGTGAGGTGGTTCCTGGAAGCCTCACAGTTCTCTGTTGGTCCTTTTTCTGCCATGTGTTTCATGTTTTTACCTCAGGCTGTTACGTGCTTTCTCACTTCTCTGTTGGCTGATGATGCCAGATCAGTCTCACCTCAGAGGGTCAAGAGAATCACAGAATGGTTGGGTTGGAAGGGACCTCGAAGTTCATCTCATTCCCCATCCTGCCATGGCAGGGACACCTTCCACTGTCCCAGGCTGCCCCAAGCCCCATCCAGCCTGGCTTTGGACACTTCTAGGGATCCAGGAGCAGCCACAGCTGCTCTGGGCACCCTGTGCCAGGGCCTGCCCACCCTCACAGTGGGGAATTCCTTCCCAATATCCCATCTAACCCTGCCCTTCTTCAGCTTAAAGCCATTCCCCCTTGTCCTGTCACTCCAGGCCCTTGTTTAGTAGTCTCTCTCCATCTTTCCTATAGGCTCCCTTCAGGCCACACTTACCAATCTGAAATTTCTCCAGGCTGAACAGTCCCAATTCTCCCAGCCTCTCCTCAGAGGAGAATAGCAGCATTTGAAGTCTGCAACCACAAACCCACAGTAGTTAAACCTGTTGGTTCAGTAGCTTTTCAGAGCTTTTGGTTATTATATTTTATTTTTAAACTTAAGCTCTTAGAAAATACTGTTAGATGTCCAGTATGGAGCCCTTATGCTAAAATATGTTTGGATGGCTCATGTCTTGTATTCCAGAGTTGAAAGTGTGGCTGACTGCTTCTCTTTCCCCTTAGCTGGAACTAGAGATTATGAAGAGCTGACCCAGGCCCTTGGTTTAATTAAGGACACCATCACCCATGTAGATGCCATGGTAAATGAGTGTGAGAAGGGACAGCGACTCAAGGAGATCATGCACAAAATGGAGCTGAAATCATCAGGGAAATGCAAGAATGGGCTTTTGTTCCGGAAGGATGACATGGGCCAGAGGCGGCTCCTCCTGGATGGGATGCTGTACTGGAAAGCTGCATCAGGGAGACTCAAAGGTACAGGACCAGCAAGGGCAAAAACACAACTGGGAAGCAAGATTTATGTTGGATCTTTTTTTTTTTTAGTAACTGTTTATTACTGATCGATTGGGTATAAAATAAGATGACAATAACCTGCTTGTTTAATAGGATATTGGAGGAAATAGCACTTGTTCTATTCTTGGCTTGTCCAATAAGCATCTCTGTAATGGTGCATGATAAGTTCCTTATGCTGCTTGCTTATTATCTGGCTGATCTGCTTCCCAATTCAAGAGGGAAGTCTTCAGATGGATGACAAAGCTTTGAGTCATCCTGACTTAGTCTCCTGTGGAAAGGCATTATCTTGTGCGAGCTCTGCTTCACACTTTGCAAAACCTGTGTCATGTCAGCCGCATGACACTTAATTCTGCATTGCCAGAAAATCAAAGCAGCGGCCATCAGGGAATATTTGAGCAGCTTCATTGCTCAAGTGTTCAAGGAGAAGCTTCAGTGGCACAGAAAGTGCAGCCTGGAGTAGGTGGGACCCTGAATGGCTGCAGTTCCAGAAGAATCTGCTGTTGGGAGAGAAGTGTTCCCTCTGTAGTCCATGTGTAGGATGTGTGTGTGGGTGTTCTCAAGATTTAAATGGGCTCTGTTTAAATCAGCTGGTTCTGCATGGTACAGCCTGGCTGGGGACAGCCCAAGTGGAAGGCAGTAACAGACCCACTATTGCAAATGGTGACATGCTATTCCCTGACTTGCAGGAAATATAAGTTAAGAGATTTTTGAGCCTGCACTGGTCTTTCTGCTTTAAAATATGACTCACTTTACTTTTTTTGTCTCTTTTGTTACTGTAGATATTTTGGCAGTCCTGCTCACTGATGTACTGTTGCTGTTACAAGAAAAGGACCAAAAATACACATTTGCATCTGTGGTAGGTATTGTTTTCTTTATTTAATACATGCACTTAGGGGATTTTGAATGACAGTAACTACAGAAGAAACACAATTAGGGATGTTAGATACTTGTTATAGGAGGTTCAGGAAGAAAATTAAGTGAATAAACCAGCCAAATATTATGGAATCACTTTTTCTGTAGCAGTTCTAGTACTTGTTGAATCCATTCCCCACTCTCCCAGTGCAAACCAGTATTTCCTTGCATTGGCCAGTTGTAGCTGCCACATCTCCCTCCCGTGGCTTTCACTGTTTCTCTTCTTGTACTGTGACTTTCTCTGAATTTTGTTAGGCTGAGATTTTGTACAAGTTGTGGACGTTGCACATGCTAGATGTGTGCTTTGAAAAACACTTGCAAATAAATCCTGCCTCTGTTTAGTGTGCAGGGAAAGAATCTGCCATCTCAGTTAGGGGCATGGTAACTGTGGTCATGGTGCCCAGAGATTTACTAGGGGCAGAGAACTTTCCTGAAATACATGGAATGAGCACTAAATGCAGATGTTATTACTGCAGCACTCCAGAACATTCAGTGAATTCACTTGCTTTTCTGGGGCATTTCCACAGGTGTCCTCAGAGAAGTTAATTTGTACATTTTGTCCTGATGTAGTTCACTGATGGCTGTTGTAGAACCTGTAACAGAGAAACTCTTGTATGTAATTGTTTCTTGGATGTATTTTTTTCCCAAGACGTTAGCATTAGAGCTGAGTTCTAATGGCAAAAGCTATTTAGGTGACCTCAGGGCTGTACAAACAACTGCTTTTCAAATTACCCTTCTCTGAATGCACAGAACAGGGTGCTGTGTGGTGCATTTTTTTTCCCTCTGGAAACGTGCTCTACACTTAGAGTCTGACCAATTTTTTTGCATCTTTGTATGTATGCAGTTCATTTGAAATTTAATATCACTTCTCCATAAATAAATCAAGTGAGGGAGCAAATGGATCTGCTCAGTGATTCTGTTTTTCCAGTGACCTCTGTTTGTGGCTGGAATTGCAGTACAGCTGCTCAGAGAAGCTGGCAGAAGCTTCCTGGTGTTTGCTTCACAGTTCTGTTATCATGGCTCTAGATTTTTCTGTGAAGGTTCAGCAGTCACAAAGAGCTGCTTTCTCCTGGGAAGGAACTTTCTAGGCTGCATATGTTGGAGCTATGCTGTAGGAAGCCTAGACAGGTTTTTAGTAGCTAATATCTCTCCTGTAAAAGTGTTCTCACTGCAAAGGCTGACAGCTAATCCAGTTAATCCTCATTATACAGTACACTACCTGTCACCTGGTGTCATTTTTATCAGGGCCTGGCACCCTCTAACGCCTCTGTTTAATTTCTTTTGTAGCCAACTTATAACCTCTAATACTTCCTCTTGTTCTCTCCTTTCACTTCACTTTGTGTCATTTTCGTTTTCTTTTTCAAATTTTGGGTTTGCCTCCTTTTGAGCAAAATTTTTTGAGGCTGTTTTTGACTTCTGGGACTCAGTGGGAATCTTTAAATTGACACAGGCTTTGATGTTCAATCAGGTATCAAGACCTCTTGTTTTTGACATGTACATTCTTCATTCCATGTTTTCATTGATGGTAAAAAATGACAACATCAAAAGTGTCATGTGAAAAGGTCAGAATTATCTCATGATATTACAGCTTCTCGTGGCACTGGATAAATAGGAAGAGGGGGCAGCTAGGAAACACGATTCCTAAAGAACACATCTAATATACTGCAATAAATGATATTTTATTTTACAGGACTCTAAGCCACCAGTTATCTCACTGCAAAAATTAATTGTGAGAGAAGTAGCTAATGTGGAAAAGGCAATGTTCTTAATTAGTGCTTCCTTAAAAGGACCAGAAATGTATGAAATTCACACCAGCTCCAAAGAGGAGAGGAATTCCTGGATGGCACACATCCGCAGGGCTGTGGAGAGGTAAGGGAGGAGGGAAAGCAAAAGGCCCCCATTTTTTGCTTGTCTTCTCTTCACAGCACTCAGAGGTGTAAATTTATCTTTAAAATCCATTTGACTCTCCCTAAACTTTCTTTGTAAAAGAAGGTGTGCAATTCTTCAGTGTGCAATTCTGTTTGTGTTCATTGGGAAGAAACCACTGATAAAGATGAAATAAAAACGAGTCAAAGACTTCATCCTAGTTTATTTAATGAAAAAAGAAAAAGGCTCACTGATGTCAAATGCAACAGGGCTTTGGAAGAGGGAGTAAGATTGACACCCAGCATAAACCACAACTGAGGCAAAAGCTTCAGGTTGAGTCCTGAGATGGTTTTAAATTATCTCACATGCAAATCAAACTTAAATCTGTATTTCCCTTTGGACAGCTGTCCTGATGAGGAAGGAGGAACATTTAATGAACCTGAAGCAGAGAGGAGGCAGGCTGAAGCAAGAGCTGCAAAGTTAAAGGATTTACAAGGTAATGACTTAGTTATATATTCCACAAGCTGCTTCTCAGCATTATTTGTGATTTATGGCTGTCTAATTCTTTATCAGGATATGATCAACTTTCTCCTTCATAAGTCTTTCAAGGTGGTGTGAGATTCTGTAGAAATAGTGGCTAAAGAAGTCTAATAAGCTTTGTCTGCTGCATAAGTTTTCTCCTTAACTGTTAATTAAATCTCTGCATTTGATGCTCTGACCATAAAATGAATGATAATCTCCCAAATTGAACACGGTTCTGTGACAGTGACAAGGAAGGCAGAACTGAATTTGTTTCTTCCTTCAGAGCGTTTGAACATGAAAGATGACCTGATTCTGCAAAGTCTCACTGAGAAGCAACAGATTTATCTGGAAATGTCTGAGGTGAATGGCTTTGAAGACCATTCCCAAGGATCCCGAGCCAGGCTGCTTCTTCGGGGGGATATCTCAGAGAATCTGCAAGGAGAGGCCATTCTGAAGTCTGCAGTGACTGAAGGTGAATGGAATGTGGGAATGTGTGGGCAATCACTCAGGTGCTGGTGTGAGGATAAGCACCCAGGATCTAAGTACAGGCCCTGAAAATCATCCTGTAATAACATAATGCTTTTACGTAACACAGTTCAGACTTCCTCGTTCTCAGAAAGGTGAAGTGCAGTTGTGGGTTTAGGTGGAAGACCTGCACAGCTTGGATTGTTTTATTTTTAAGGATCAACGAGTGGAATCTTAGGACGAGTCTGTCAGAAAGGGTAACAGAGTGCTCTAATAATACACAGTCCTGAAATGTAATATTATAGGAAGGTTATCTATTAAAAACAGCCTGTCTAAAGATAGTATGTTTAAAAAGAAAATAAACCCAAACATAGTTTCTATTAGAAAAAAAGGAAAAAACAAACACTCAAGGCTTGATAATCTTAACTTGTAATTAAGGAAGAGCTCATCTTCATATGAAGAGCCTGTCATGCAGAGCCACTCACAAAGGAAAGTTCATCTGTACTGCAGGACATCTCAGACTGCCTGAACTTTTAGTGGGTTTGGTAGTTGAAATGTTTTTTTTAGACTCATTAGCATCATAACTTGTATTGCTGCATAACCATGGCTGTTTACATGATGTGTTCTCCTCTTCCCCAGCTGAAAATCTCCAGGATTTTATCTTCACTCACTTTGGCAGTGCATCCTGTCAGCCTGAGGATGGCTCAGGACTCCCCCGGAGGGCAGAGACCTTTGGAGGATATGACAGTAGTCCCTCAGTTTCAAGTAAAAGTAAGAAAGGGAACATTCAACATTTTTCTGATCTTTTTAGTATGATTACTGTACAGAGAATAAGAACAAGGAATTGAGGCTCTCATATAAGGAAGCTTCAACAGGCTCTAAAAAGGAAGATCAGAGCAAATCTCCAGCGTGTTGGATCTTTTGCTCCTGATACCAACACTAGAGAGCAGAGTAGGGCTCTCAGTGTTATACTAAGGGCTTTACTTTAACCCATTCTTTAGAATCACCACAATTCCACACAGAACTTTAATTTTGTTAAAAAAATAAGCTTGACCTGGAAACCTAGAAAATTTGAATTCAGCTGTCTGCTTTCATTAGGTCATGAACACTTTTTTCTACTTTGTATCTGCACAGTCACTGGAGGCTTGCTGAATCCTTAGATAATAGAAATTGTCCTTTTGGCACAGATGATTTATCAGTTAATTAGTGAAACAACAGGAAAGACCAGATACTATTTTTCTCCATTTTTGCTTCATGCATTAATTGAAAAAGCGAATGGTCCTTATTTCACTGGTTGTTAATGTCTAGAACACTTTCTGATGTCTCTGGAAGGCTCCATACATCTGTCATGTACTTTTTACAAGAAGGGTCCATCTCCCCTTATCTCCTTCCACACTCACAGTGGTGCTGCTATGACTGCAATATTCCTGCTGACCAGTATTCCATGTCATGAACTTGCAATTCTGGGAGCTGATTATTTTCATGCAGACGTTGTGTTTTCATGCTTCACTTAAAATAGTGTAATGTAATTTGAACTTACCCTCTCTATTTATCTTAACCTGGTCTTCTCAAGTTTTAAACTTTTATGAGCAGCCCTATATGTCACTGTTGCCTGAGCTTCCACTTGGGATCAGCATGGAGAAGCCATGCAGTTACATTTTGGTTCAAAGTCACCATGTTTTTCTGCTTGCTCTGGCACTCACTGAGTTATCCCAGGCCCTGTGCTGGTGTGGGCTCCTCATCCTCCTCTCCTCTTTCAGGTGGCAGGAAGAACAGTGGTGGTGACCAGAGGCAGTGGGACTGGAGAGGCCCTGCACTGAGTTCAGATGTGCAACTCCATGAGCTCTCTTCTGATGCAGAAGAAGGATCTCAAACTGTATGTTGAGCTTATGATGGATTTAAATGCTTTTCCTTGTGTTCCTCATCATGATAGTGGGTGCAGAACAAATCTCACTAAGTTAAAAGTTGTCATAGCTGGCAGGGCTGGAGTGGAACAGCTTTGTGTGTAAAGTTACTTGACTCTATTAAGGGTGTTTTCTGGGGTGTCTTGGT
Organism: Rhabdornis inornatus; assembly: GCA_013397075.1. NCBI lineage: Eukaryota > Metazoa > Chordata > Aves > Passeriformes > Rhabdornithidae > Rhabdornis > Rhabdornis inornatus. Next base: position 448,206 of record VWZS01007399.1, on the reverse strand, counting down.
AGCACAGCACTTGAGAGGCAAGATAGTTCAGTTTTCCATTTGCTCATTTGATGCTGTACCATTAACACAGGCTTTAATCACCACACTGCTGTTTCAGCTTGGCTTATGAATTCAGTATTTTTGGTGTATGTCCTTCAGTGCATGGGAGCAATCCCAGCTTTTTCTGGCAGCACTGCCAGTGCCCAACAAGTGTCCCTAGCACAAATGTTGCTTTTGTCTCCCTTACAGAGTGATGGGATGAAGCTGGATGACAGCAGTGGTTTTCAGCCCACCGTAGAGTCTCAGGTATGATATTTCTGCTGTTAAGAAATCCAATGGCAAATAGCCATAGTATAATTATAGCTTGTAAAATCAAACAAAACTACCTCCAAAACTCAGTGTTTGTAATTTCTGTGGAACCCAGCACATTAACAGCTCACTGGTCAAACTTGCCTCTAAATCCCTGTGAGGTCTGGACCTGTGCAGTGATTCAGTGTTGGGGCATGGGAGGAAGTGATGGTTAAATAGTTCAGGTGAAGAGAAGATGATGAGAACTTCTGCATGGAATCCCAGGGAGATTTGCTGAGCACTCATTCACATCTGCACAAGGATAATAAACTGAAATTCTTTGTGCCTGCATATTGGCCTTTGCTATGCTAGAGTACACTGGTGGCCATGCTTCCATTGTGTGTGTTTTTGTACAGATACCATGGATTATTTTCACTGCTTAAAAGTAAAAAAAAAAAGTCTAAAGCCTCAAAACAGAGCTCTGCTCAAGTGCCTGACGTTTTTTTCCTCCTCTTCAGCTTGTCCAAAGGATACAGACGCTGTTACAGTTGCTCTTCAGTCTTCAGGTAAACCACTCTTTACTATCCAAGAGATTTGTTAGGCACTAAATGTAATAAAAATTATGCAGGTGTGGAGAGGAGCTACCTTGAAAATATCCCCTAAAGCTGGAGTGAAGTGCAGAATTTAGACCTGAGACTCAAGGAAACTGTGCCTGGTATTTTGGAGGAAGTGTTAGAGCTGTTGTCTTAAGTAATTATTTCCTTTTTCCTGCTCACTTAATTATTTTCCTGCTTTGGGCTCTATCTGCTCTCCGTGCTCCTTATTCATACACGTGTGTATGGATTAGTTGTTTTTACTGTTACCTTGTAATCAACAGTATTTTGACTGTTTTGATTCAGGGTAACAATTTTAGGTGCAAGAAATGTCCAATTTGGCACACATAAATGTAATTTATTTGCCTGGCCATCTTCAGTGTCGTGTCAGTCACCATGGGCTGTAGGGAGCTGGAATTAAGATATGCTCTGGAAGAAAAAGATTCTGTGACCTCACCTGGTAGATGCTGTTGTCTCCTGCTTAGCTGGGCATGTTTTTTGAACGTGGGTGCCTCATGCTGGACTTCTATCCCCTCCAGGCTGTGATATCCCAGCAGGACAGCTACATCGAGGTGCAGCGAGCCACCATGGCAGACCGGGAGAAGCAGTACCGGCTGCAGTCCACCCGAGGGAATCTGCTGCTGGAGCAGGAGAAGCAGAGGAACTTCGAAAAGCAGAGGGAAGAACTGATGAATGTGCAGAAGCTCCAGAGCCAGCTGAAGCTGGAGCAGCAGCGCCTGGAGCGGGAGAGGAGCCGGCAGCAGAGGGAATTCGAACTCACGGAAGCGCGGCAGCAGGAGCGAGCAGAGGATCTGCGGCAGCAGCAGGAGAGGCTGAGCCAGGACAGGGAAGAGCTGGAGAGGCAGAGGGAGGCCTATCAGCACGACCTGGAGAGGCTGCGGGAAGCACAGAGAGCTGTGGAGAAGGAGAGGGAGCGCCTGGACCAGCTAAAGAAACTGAAGAAGCAGAACACAGTGTCAGGCACCTTCTCCCCAGAAATGGGCCAGGTGAGGGCTTGGTTTTCTCAGTTTTATTCCTATTAACCCATTTGCTTCTGGATGAATCTGCACTTGCTGTATCACCAACCTGTTTTTGCCTTTCACTGCGCTCCTGGAACCATCACCTGAAGTAGCTGGTGATGGCTACTCTCAGAGAGATCAGAGCTTGGCAGTTTCCCAGTGTCTGTGAAGTTCCACCCAGATGTCTGGCAGTGAGAATATTTTTTAAAAAGACAGAAATGGAGAATAAGTTATTTTCAATTGTGGTTGACTGAGTAGTTTTCAAATTCAGGAACTGTCCTATTGCTGGCAAGTGATTGCAGAAACTGTGCTACATCAATAGCATTTTGTACAGTTGATTTCTAAAAACATTTCTTGTTTTTTAAATAGAAATTTGGGGGTCTGATTAAATTGGTTCATTGAAGCTTTCTGAAAGTCCTGCTTTCTCTGCTCTGTCATCACTCCGTGCAGTCTGCTTTTTCCTAGGTGCACTGTTAAGCAGTTTGGAGCTGCTGAGGTTCTTTTCAGTGTCGAAGGACTTACACTCTCTCTTCTTTCTGTTCCCCAGGAACCTTTAGGCTTTGTCTACCCTATTCTGCTTTGCACTAGGAAGTGCTTCGTGCTCTTGGGGCTGGGGGTGCTCTCTCCTTGTGCTGGAGAGAGTGAAAATCCCCATTTGACTTAGAATGCCTTTTTCCTCTTGCAGAGCCAGATGATCAGTCATTCCATCAGCTTCAACGGGGAAGGGGTGGAACCCTCTGCAGCTGGCTCCAAATCCTCAGTGAGAGTGAGCTCGGTGGCCGCGCTGGAGTACCTGGAGCGGCCGGACCTGGTGCGCAGGGACAGCACCACCCTGGAGAACAGGGCCTCCCTGAAGAACGAAGTGCCAATACACCTCCTGAGTGCAACCAACCAGATCCAGAAACCTGCTGCAGTCCAGCAGCAGATCCCCACCAAGCTGGCCACCTTCACAAAAGGAAGCAAGGAGAAAGGTAGCAAGAACAAAGCATCTCATAGGACAGACAGTTCAGGTATGTGTGGTGTTAAGCCCGTTTAAATCTCCACCAGGATCACAGGGAGACAACCCTGCAGTTAGACCTCTGTATCAAACCCAGAAATTAATATGCTACAAGTTATTAGTGTGTTTGCTGCAGTTAAAATCTCTTAACCTCCTAAAATCCTGTTAGGAGTTCCATGTCTATACTATTTGAATTGGAAATATAACCCAAAGGGATAATGTTGAAAATGGAGTTGTGTATTCCAACACAACAGAATGGTGGTGAGAAGTTGTAAACCTGGATGTAAAATCTTCTTGTCTAACTGTAGTGTTAAAGAAAAAGAGCAAAACAAAACAAAACACAAAAAAAAAAAAAAAAAAAAAAAAGCTGTTGTGCATGAGTAAAATGTTTTGAGGCTGGCGTAGCCTTTTTTTTGCTGTCTGTCCAGAGTTGTAATGACATTGAATGCAGTGCTTTTCTTAGCACGAGTCAGTCATTAAATACAGATCTGCAGGCCAAAATTGAGATGCTGTGTGTGTTGTAGAGTTGAAAGGGGCTAATTTTGTCACAAATAGAAGCAAGTAAAAATGCAGTCACCCTGTCCTGGTGTAATTTCTGCTTCTAAGTGCTGGGTACTGGAGTGGTGATCTTTGCCAATGACAGACACACTAAAAACCATTTTATCTCTACCACTTAAAGTAGCCCCACTGTCAGCTTAGGGGAATAGCCTGTAATTTTAAGTTACAAAATTATCTTCTTAGCATTGTGCTGGATTCAGACTTGGCAAACTTGTCCATCACTCTGTGCTGCTACAGAGGATTCAGGCCAAACCTGACAGAGAGAGCAGGGGGAGGGGCTTTGGCACATTGCAGAAACATCTGTCTCTGTCGTGCATAAAGTTTAGTGCCTTTGCAAACTTGCTTATGGTTTTGCACATAAATGAATTCTGTATCCTCTTACCCTGCATACCAAATGCTGGTAATATAAAGTTCTAATGCCACATCTCCCCTGTTTATTTTTAATAGCTTTTACATAATGGTCTCTGCAGTGGAAATGGACTTAATGGTGTTTTTCTGTAGTTTATATGAAAGGTATAAACCACAAATATATTGGTTTCTATTCTCTTGTGAACATTAGTGGGCTTCATGCTTGTTATGCCTATGTGTAGATCTTAGGATAAAATGGAACAAAACTTTCTGTACCAGAGGCAAAATGCTGTGTATTGAAATTGGGTTTTGTGACATGTAAGGAATGTGTACTGAAAGAGAGAGGTTCTTTAGATCCAGAATAGTCATTTCATGAACTGCTTTCATTGTTGAAACAAAGAAACTGGGAGGCTGTTATGCCAGAATCAGTGGGCTGTGCTGCTGAGCAGCTGTGAGACAGATGGAGAGCAGAGACAAAAGTTCATCACAGCTCTGCGTGTTAGAAGTAGCACAAATGGCCATTTGCTATTTGAATTCTACAGACAAAGTTTTTTTTTCCTCTCTCTGCTGTGCTTGATAATACTGGGTTTTAAATCTGAGATTGTCAGGGTCTGCCAGTAACTGAACTAGAAGTCTCAAGGAAGAGAAAAGTATTCATAGTTTAAACAGCTGAAGAGAAAATTTAAGTAGGAGCAGCTCTTTGTGGTTTTGCAGCTTTCTTGGGTGTGTAAAGGTGTCAGTACAGCATCCCCAGTAGGAAGTAGTGACATTTGTGAAGTGTTGCTCGCCTCAGATACTAATTTATGAAATATTTTCTTTAGCCTCTGTTGATCAGAAGCAGCTGCTTCCCTCCAGGCTTGTTGGACGAGAGGAGGCTGCCCTGAGAGGCAGGCGGTCAGCAAGTCCGTCCCTCCCAAGCAGCCAGACCGCTGCATTCCAGCCAGGTATGCCTTGGCCAGTTTGCCTGTCCATGGATGTGCCTCAGGCTCTCTCTGCAGTGTCATGAATATGTCTTCTTCCATTTTTTCCCTCTAGAACTGCATGGCCCTACAGATGCCCAGCCAGAAGCACTTTCATCTGCCTCAGCGACTCTCTTCAAGCCCAATAACGTTCAGGTTCAGCCCCTGGTGCCCTCTCAGCCCAGTCTGTTGAATGTGCAAGATGATACCAGCAAAGAAGATGTCATTTTCTTCTAATTGTTTCCATTTGAAGATGAATCACCTGACACACTGTTTCAAGAACTCAGGCCCAGTGTGCACCGTGATGGAGACCCGACAGGGATGTCTCCTGATCCCTGCCCAGTTACTACAAGCAAGGACCAAATCAGGATTACTGTCCTGCTTTGTTGGCTTCTCTGCCAGCAGCTCAGAATGAGGGCACAGTAGTAACAATTTGCTTTTAAATTCTCCAGTATGTTGACACAAGGCATGGCTATATCAATTCAGAGCATGTTAAAATTCTGACGTTTATTGTAATGTGCTCTTTTTGGAGAATGTAACTATTCATGGGCACCACCTTGTAAATGGTTATCGGTGATGTTGAACCATCCTGATTTTTATGTAAAAAGTTTTAGAAGTAGGCCCCAAAATGGCTGCAAGTTTTTAAATCTGGTTTCCCAGGTTCAGGTCAGTAATGGGTTGTGTGTTGGTAACCAGGTGACAGCAAGCCAGTCCCCTCCCAGCCAGGTGTGCCAGGCACTGTGAACCCAGTGGCACAAGGCCCGTGGCCAGGTACAGTGGAAGAGAAGGTAAGGTGAGCTTCTGACAGCATCTTCAAGGGCCAGGAGCTCCACCTGTTTGTGTTTGATGTGTGAGAATTCACAGTGATGATGAAGAATTGGACTGAATGCACATTTCATTGGCCACCAGCGTCACTGGGATCCTGTGTCCCTGTTGGGGACAGCAGCACAGGTTCCCAGGCAAACTCATGGGTTGGTTCAGAATGAACTTAGAGACTTGGATTTTGTTCTATGTCTAAGAAGCATTTGAATGCAGTAATTTATTGTCTTGTTTTATCCTGTTTTCTGCATCCTTTGTTTGTCTGTTAATTTGTTGGGACTTTACTCCCAGTACCAGAAGATATCAAAGCTGCTGTTACTGCAGAGATTTCTCTGCAGCATCGTGTTAGGAATGAAGGGATTAAGAACTGTTTGGTTTTAGAATTAAAAATAATTATAACAAAAACATACTCTGAGCTAAACCTGTGTTTAGCTGCTTTCAGCTAAACCAGCTTTGATACCTCTTGTGAAATGGGTCAGTTCTTGTTCATGGAATGGTGGTGACATTGTGTTCTGCTGAAAAGGCATTATTTCCCTTTGTAGTAATTTGCACAGTCATTTTGTGTTGTGTTTTTCACTCTGTGTCTCAGATTCTTTTCACTCCCTCACCCAAGGATGTGTGTTCTGGTGTGTGTTGAATGTGACTGGTCAGATAATGAGGCACAGGAGAGATTGTTTAGAGGTATTGTTACAGAATTAAAGGAATCAGCATCTCGAAGCTTAAAATCTTGGATTAATACCTTTCAGGACATGATTGATAATAGCTTTTTTTATATCTTTAACTGATTTGAAGTGATTTTAATAGCAGTGAATGGAAGGTCTGGTCAGTTCTCCATCCAGTCTCATGGCAATGGATCCAGTGGTGTTTGCCAGTCTCCTCAAATCACTGAGCTGTCTCTGTGATTAGGCCCTGTGTGATGTTAGTGATGTCTTTAAGGCCGTAACTTCTCTTTTCTTGAGAGTTAAAATTAATTCAGTAGTTACAGTGCAAGAAACTTCATCAATTTTCAGCAGAAAACAACAGCAGTTTATATTTTTAAGTGGTGATAATTTGGGTTATTGCCTTCAGATGAGAAATTGAAAAACCCAAATTTACTGGTCAGGGGAAAGATAAACTGCAAAATTCTGAAGGTCTTAGGGACAAGCACTTCTGCTGGAACAGTTCTTGGATTTAAGGGTCTTTTTCTTAGCTGAGTGGTGTTGGTACCAACCTGAGGCAGTGGCACTGAGTTCAGTGAGAGGAAAGTCCAAATGGGCTCCTTACCACATTGGGGATGCTCCCCCAGCCCCCAACAAGTGAAATTGGACACACTTGGCTTTAATAACAAAGGAGTGCTTGGTAAATCAGCAGCATTGCAGAACCTGGAGTGATTGTCAGCAGGAAAGAGAGTGGGACTGTTCCACTGATGATTTGGTGTTGTTGGGATACCGTATCTTTGGTGATTAGAACAGAGTTCCACTCCATATTCAGTTTTTGCATTCCAAAAAGTTAGTTTGGAATGGAGTGGTATTCTTAAAATCAGTGTAACTCCTGATCCAGGCAGCAGTGTGGGATCCAGCAGCTCTGTAGGACTGGCACTGATTTTTCCACTGGATGATGTGCAGACCCCAGTCTCCTCTGGTCCCCTGGAAGCACACAGGGAAGCAGCAGGAATGCATAGGATGTTCTCTCCTTCATGCTGTCGTTTGAGCCACTCCTAGTGAAAACTCGATACCCCCACTGCCTTAAATTACCAGGTTTTCAGGAGTTTTAGCCTAAAGCTGTTGCATCAGTGGAGTAAATCTCCTCAGCCAAAAACGGATGTCAGTTTGGGTGCTTGGAAGCAATTTTTGGAAGCATCTATTTAGGTTTATTTTGTGCCTGTCCTAAAGTATGGGAGGGAGTGCTGGAAGGGCTGGAGCAGCTCACTGGCTGCTTTCTTCTCCTGTTTTTTGAATTTTGAATTTGAATATAGAACAGTGGCATGTGGAAAACAAAGTCTGCAGTGAGGTCCCATTTATTTTAATGTTTTAACTTAAATGTAACTTTTTAAATACTTCTTGTCAGCAGTGCTTGAAATAAGTTTTGGCTGTTAACAAATGTCCCCAGGCTCATGACAGGCCAGGCTGTTGGTTCAAACTCCAGAAGATCCTTGGAATATGGGTCTTCAGTCTGTAACTGAGAAATGACCTTAGAAATCTTTCTCTGTCCTCAGTGTCTGGCTGCAGCAGCCCTTATGAAACCTGTTTGTACCCTGAGCAGAGACAGTGTCTTCTGTCACTGGGGTCAGCCTGGAGAAGGTTTTGGAATGGGCAGGTGCTGTGATACCTCATTGCTACCAGAGTGTGGGCAGGGGATCTGTAGAAGGCTGAGTGAAGCAAGTGAATTATTTTCTTTTGATGAACATGACTTTCTTTAAATGAATCATGGGTCTCTTCACTTGTGCAAAACTGAATCTGTGAAATTGTTAACAAATCACTCCAGTTGAGTGAACTGGTTTTGGACTCTTCACTCAAATGTTGTTCCTAGAAAAATAACTCTTCTAGGTGAATTAGTTTGCAAAGTACTGCTATGTCCTGGGCTAAGTAACCTGCTCTTGATTCTGAGTCACATCCTTCCTATTGGACTTTTTGATCACTTCAGATAAAACTTTCCTTTTAAGTGATTTCTGAGGATTAGACAGTTCAAAATTCTGTGCCTCCCAGGTGCCTTTTGGCTTCTTTCTGAGCTGGGGTGTGGAGGAAATGCCAGCACGAGCTTTGAACTGTCGCCATGTTTGCTTGGTGTCACAGCCTTAAAATTATCAGCATGTTTGTTCTTCAGTATTGTGATGTTGCAATGTAGAGGCTGTTTCTATGGTTCTGATTTCAATTTGAACTCTGGTGTTAAGGAGGCTTCCTGTTTCTCTTCCCATCTGGAATGTGGAGGTTCCATGTTCCAGGCTGAGGATGCCTCCATGGCCACTAGTGCTGAGCACAGCTGCCCTGTGTGTGTTGTGGATGCTTCCCTAGTTTTTAAGTGTGCTGTCTGTGGATTGTAGCTGTGGCATGTCCCACGAGTTGAGATCGCTGATCATCCCGCAGCGTGAGGCAGAAGAATTGGTGTTCCTAGAGACGCTTGCTCATCCAGGTACTCGCCTTCCTGCACAGCTAGGAGTCATTCTAAATAATTTGCAGGCAGTTTTGTCTTTCTGAGTAGTGGTCAGATGATTCTGCATACATGGAGCTTGGTGTTTGTCATTTGCATTTACAATGAGAGTCGAAACTTAAACTAGGAAAGGGTTAAAAATACTTATTTCATTTTACTTCTAACTCTGCGGAATGGGAGCTGAGGCTCCCCGGTGCTGCTCAGTGGAGTCCCTGTGTATTGTGCCCCCCATGCAAGGGAGTTTGGAGATTTTGTTGTCTTCCCCAGCAGTTCTCACATTTACCAGGAAACAGATCTGCATGCCAGGTTACACAAGTGCTGTAGGCAAAGCAAAGCCTTTCCCCTGCTCTCTCTTTGAGACCAGACCCAACATCTTCGTAACCACTGGCGACCTCCTCATCCACCATCAGCACGTTCTTCTTCAGACAGCATCTGTGTGAGCTCTGGTTCATAACATTTGTGCCATGTTTATAAATCAGTTTTTTATATTTTTGTACTGAAAGAAATTGGAGCACTTTAGAAAAGTTGATTTCAAGTTCCATTTCTGTCTGTAGCCGGAAGGAGATCTCTCATGGGTGTAGATCCTGTTGGCATAACTGCGTGCATCTCACTCAGAGCTGTGAACTCTCTTGACGCTCTTTAGTCTTAGGTCTGGTTTCTAGGGCCACCTTGCACTGTAAAGATTTAATAAATAATCATGGTCCATGGTTAAATTGACCATTTTGTTGGGGAAGAGTTTGGTTTTGTTTTTCATTAGGGTGTAAACATTGTAAATATTTCCTTTACTGTTGATACTGCAGTAGCAACATCTTTGTAGTCTTTATTTTATTTGTAAAGTTGATGGTTAAATGTTAATATTCTGTTGAATTGTGCACTCTTGATTAATTGTCAACATGATCTTAGCACACCAAATGATGATTTTTACAATGATTGCAATGTTTCTCCACTGAAGGATTTCAGAGCTGCAATAGGACTGAAACCAACTTCTAGCAATAAAAAAAAGAACATTTAAAAACTGTCTGCCTTTATATCTGTATAATTATTTATTGTTTTCTGTTTGAATGAAGATCAAAGCAGCCGCCACTTCTCACGTGCTTCTCATTTTCTAGCCTGGACAGAAATAATGTGCCACAGGAGCAAATCTGTGACGCTTTTCCAAAGGAGAGGACGGAGCATAGGAGGAGTTCAGTGCAGAATACAAATAGCTGCAGCCCTTGGCAGTGAGGTGAACACCTGAGGGAAAGATCAGCTGCTCCCAGATATGTGAACTCTGCTGGTGAGAGAGAGAGAGAACTTGCTTAAGTTGCTTACATTAGTGTGGAGGTGCTTTGCATGGTGCCAGCCTGAGACATGCCTGGCTCTGTCCCAGGCAGTATCGGTTCCCACTTGGAACAAGGAGAACAAAAATAGAAACTTTCTCCCTAGTGCTCGTGCCAGTTTGGCAGCCCTTGCTGCCAGCACCATCCCATAGCCTCTGGCTAGGGCTGCTCTTCCCAGCTCTGCAGCAGGCTGAGTTTCCTGGTGAAATCCCCACCGGTGGCACAGCTGGCAAGCAAATCCAAGAGCTGTAACCTCCAATCATTTCTAGAAAGGAGAACAGATGCAAAACCAGGGAGACAGTGGGAGAACTGGGCCTTGGATTGGTGCTCTCAAGAGGAAGGAGGGGTTTATCATTGAATCCTGCGCTGCAGCCAGGGGTGAGGAAAACCCTGAGCCAGGGTTGTTGGCAGTGCCAGCAGTGTGGTCTGCCTGTCACTGCCTTTGGGGCTTATCAAAGCAGCTTTGTGGGGACTCTGGGCCTTTGTGTGCAGGAGTCAGTAAAACAAGCCAGCATTTGTCAGCCTCTGAAGTGCATGTGACATCTGGGTTATGACACAAACTGGAACTCCACTGGAAAAACAATTTTTTTTTCTACTTTTCCACATGCATAAATAATCAAAGACTTCTAGCAGACCAGTGTTTAAAATTTGGTCTTTATGGGAGCTGACAGACTGTGATGTGAGAGAATGACGTCTCAAAGTGAGTGTGTGTAGAAGCTTTTGCTTCTGCTCTTTTTAGGGAAATATTTCTTCCATCTGTGGAGCTCCTGGGAGCTGAGCCACAGTGCCCACTGGAGATCAGTCACTGCCTCTGCGCTTCCAGACCTCGTGTCTGTGTCACCACAACAAGGCCAGTCACTCCATGTCCATTTCTAAATATTTTTTGGCAGCAAGAAGTGGAATCAAAGTGGTTTTGTGGGGGACAGCAGGGAGGGAGAGTCTAGGAGAGAAGCTAAGAGGAGCTGCACTGTGCTCTTGTACAGCTGTTTTAATGTCAGACCTGTAGGAATTGTTTCCAGGAAGACAAGAAGAGCCTGGATCAGGGAGATCCAGGGTTAACATGGCCAAGAGGGATCCCTGCAGCACAGATTCCCACTGGGAACTGCCCAGCTGCAGCAGCCCAGAGCTCAGCAGAGGCAAGTTTAAATCCTGGGCAGAATTTGCATCTGTTAGAAGTTCGGTGCTGCTGCAGCCATCCCTGTTCAAAGGTGTGTAGGTGTTGCTGCGTTCAGTTTTTGCCACAACAGCAGGGCAGACATTCCTTGGGGATTGCAAACACCTTGCCTGGCAGTGGCACTGGTAATGCTGTCACTCCTGTGTGAGACACGGAGGGTGTGATTTCAGGAAGGGTGTGACTTGAGGACACACTGGCGGTGTCTTCAGAGCTGGTAGCTTGCTCACACCGATATTCCAGCAGCTCCGCCCTGCCTTGTCTCTCTCTCCAATCTGTAGCTAATTAACCCGAAACCCAAACCACATTCTTTCTGTGGATGAATCACGCCGAGGCCATCGGCAATGACCAGCTTTATGCTAAACCTCTCTCTTTCATGTGGGTGAGACGAGGCTGATGGTTCCCATACGTGCATCTGAGATTCATCTGTGAGCCAGATGCTCGAGGACAAACATGCACAAAGGATATGGGCTCCACAGTGTGCTCCAGCAGTGGGAATGTGCTGCTTGCTGCCTTTCCCTTTCCTCAGCCCTGTGACTCAAATCCGCTCTAATTTCTCATCCCAGCAATGGGGCCAGCCCAAGGCTCAGCAGACAGGGATGTGGGGCCTGTCCTACATAGTTTGCTGCTGCTGTGCCTGTGGGATGTGGCAGAGGATAAAAGCCAAACCCTCCTGGAGCTGGCAGTGCTGGAGCATCTGACACGGTCCCCAGCTCTGGGACTGTCACAAGCACTGGAGGCTCAGACAGCGCAGTATCATTTTCTTCTGGGGCTCCTTGACTTTGCACAAGGGATGGCGGGACAGGACACAGGGAATGGCTTCCACTGCCAGAGGGCAGGGCTGGATGGGATATTGGGAAGGAATTGTTCCCTGGGAGGGTGGGCAGGCCCTGGCACAGGGTGCCCAGAGCAGCTGTGGCTGCCCCTGGATCCCTGGCAGTGTCCAAGGCCAGGTTGGACATTGGGACTTGGAGCAGCCTGGGACAGTGGAAGGTGTCCCTGCCATGGCAGGGATGGGATAGGATGGGCTTTGAGGTCCTTTCTAACTCAAACCATTCTGGGATTCCCTGTGCACAGGACCATGAAAACTCCTCCCTGACAGCACAGTGTGGACATGCCTCTCCCGTGTCAGAGCAGCAGCTGATGTCATTTCTCTGTGTGGAACACAGTGTTTTGCTACACCTGAAGTCATTCCAGATGACTACACGTGAAATGCAGATCTGCCAGGGAGTTTCAGGTGTGCGATGTCCCTTTTTCCTTCTGGAACATTGGAAGTCATTAACAAAACCACATTGTGTGTAATTAAAACTTTGTCTTTCCTGGGCTGCCATGAATAATCATTGTAACAGTTCCTTGCTAGATGTGAGGTGGGTGTCCTGCAGAACATTTTCATAATCCATATCCCATCTTAATCAGGAAGGGGAATTTCTCAGCCACTGCTGTGCTTGGAAGGGAGAAAGGCTACAATGCTGTCTTGGTGCTCTGGTAGCAGGAGGCACCTACAAACCCAAGTAGCAATTCCCTTAAAATGAACCCTGTCTGTCTGTCTTGTGGCCAGGAGGGACGTGGATCAGTCTGATCTCAAACTTCCCTGGCTGTGGTGACTTCTAAGCTTTGTGTAAAAAGAGGGACATCCCATGGGACAGTAATATCACACCTGGATTGTTTTGCCTTTGAGCTAGTGATGCCCATGTGAGTTGCCTTTTCCAGATGTGACTTTGGGCTGGGGTCTTAAATCCTGCAGCTGGAAGTGCAGACACAAAGTGGGGGTCTGGGCTAAGAGAGGTCTAGGTTCGAGCTATGTTGAGATTCTAAATTAATTCTATTAATTCATGAGGGTTTCTACCCCAGCAACAAAATTCACCTCTAAACCAAATTCACCTCCAGCTCAGTTGGCCTGAACCTTCTGGCCCTGGCACTGAAGCAGCAGAGTGGATCCACGCATGGAAATGTCAAACTGGGAAAACAGGTCTGTTGGGACGACTCAGGCACGCACCACTGAAGCTCCCTCGTTTTCCCCAGGGTACTCCTGGAGCTGGGAGCTGGTTGCTGCCAGGAGGAGGTGGAGCTGGAGGGACACGGGGCTCTCTGCCAGGTGAAAAGAGGACGAACCGATGTAAGGCAGCCCGGGCTGGCTTTGCTGCTGGCTTTGTTGCCGGCAGCAGGGAGCACCTCGGAGCAGCCCAGCCCAGCCCAGGTGTGCTTGGAGCACCGGTTTTCCCTGACAGGGGGTTGGATTGAAAGGAGGGAACAATGCCCAGCCCCTGCAAAGGCTGCAGCCGCAGCAGCAGCAGAGCTGGGGCCCGTTCCCCGAGCTGAGAACACCCGAGCCTGGCTCAGAGAACGCCAGGCAGGCGGACCCTGCTGCTGGAGGCTGCTCCATGCCGGGAGCAGGAGGCGGATGTGGCGGGCAGCCAGCGTTTATTGCTTGGCAGCATCAACAAAACAGCTGCTGCTGCTCAAGCGGCCATGAATGAAACCTCTGCTCCTCCCGCTCGCTGAGCACAGTCGGACTCTGTCCAGCCCTCAGGAGCAGCTGGAGATGTAACAAAGGTGAGGCAGCTCCTGGCTGGGTTACAGGGCTGGAGACACTTCCAGACAGCTGCTGGTCCCTGTAGAGTCCTGTGCTGTGACTTTCCCCGCTTGCAAGGCACAGCCAGGCTGGGAGATGCTGGATGGTTGGATCCCGTGATCTTGACAGCCTTTTCTCATCAGAAGGAGTCTGTCTCCCTGCTGCTGCCTGTGTGCTCCAGGCAAGCTCTGGGCTCCTCTCCCTGCAGCCTGACAAGCTCCCCTTGGGCTCAGCCAGCGATGGAGAGGAGGCACAACAAGGGTGCAGGGAAAAGGCCCAGCCTGGGGGCTGAAAATGGCAAAAGCATCAGAAAAGGGGGTGGAAATGAAGCTGGTGCATCTGCTCCAGCCCCCAGCAGCAGGGCAGCTCTCTTTCTTCCCATCCTGCCAGCTCTTGCCTGTGCAAGCAGCTCGGAAGAGTTGTGACATTGATTTATTTAATTCTGAAATCGTGGATCACACCCAAACCATGCTTCTGTGGTGAGACAGTTGGTTGTGCCTTTGGTGCCTGTTTCCTCTGACCATGCTGGTTCCTGTCTCACCTCCTCCCGTTAACAGAGCTTTTCTTTCCCAGGCACTGCCTCCCCTCACCTGGGGCACACAGCCCTTTGGGACAGAAGGAGGAACATCTTCTCCCATTCTTTTGGATAGTGAGGAAGCCCCACTCTGTGGAGAGTGACCAGGAAAGGGCAGGGAATACCTTAATCTTTGAAGTTTTGAAGAGATTTCAAACTAGAAGACAGTGTGAGATCTGAGCTTTCCTCAGTCCCAAGTTACAGAGAAGATCTGTGATCTGAAGATCTGAGCCCTTGATTTGGACTGCAGCAGGGAATGCTCCTCACTGCTCCACCAGGCTGGGAAAACCTGCACCTCAAGCACACAGAACAGGCAAGTGACATGGTGGATTTTACTCAGATTTATTGAAGCAGCTCCAGGCTGAGTAATAAACACACAAAACTGCTGTATAAAAAAGAAATAAATGTACAGAGCCAGCCCATGGGCAAAGTACTGTCACATGTTCTGCCATTCCAGGCTATACTGCTTGGGTGCTGTGAGTCCCAGCAGTACAGTCCTGCAGCTGGTCAGGAGTGTCCTTTCTCCTTTCTAATATCACTGAAACCAAAAGAATCCCTCTGGTTACGGGGATCACATAAGTTAGGAGAAAACTTGGAAACCTTTTGCTCTCTCAAGGGACAGCACAAGCTACCAGCCCAAAGAGGTCCCTCCATGCCTGTTCCCTCCCTGGCCTGACCAAGGGGGTGGATTTGCAGAAGCAATTCAAAGCTAAAGCTGAGTTGCCTTAAGCCCTGCTGGTGCTGATGGGCTCCACAAAGGCTCCCAGCTCACAGACTTCCAAGTGGGAGGAGGTGCTCCTGCTGCCTGCATGTTCCATTTGGATCCTCAGTCAAGGGAGGCACTTGGCAAAATCAGGTGTGAAGCCTGTGGAGCAGAGCAGAGTATTGTGAGACCAGGGCACAGCAACTCCAGCCCCACACCTCAGGCCTCAAATCCCAGAGAAATCCCAGCAATGCCTGATGATTTCCCTCTACAGTCAGGAATTTTCTAAAGGTATCACTGGATATTTTATTACAGTAAATAATTTTATTTAGGCAGTACAACTCTTGCAAGGAGAAAAGGAAAACCCTGCAGGGTCTGTGATTCACTGACATCATTTCTGCCAAAAGCCTTTAGAAAGGTTTAATTCCAGTTGCAAATGTTGAAAGTCAATCTCTGTGTAGCAGAAAAGCAATGGCATGAAAGGGACACCAGGGAATAATTAGAAGCAGAGAAACCCTGTGTTTATACATAGACAAGGCTTGTCTTATAAATGCAATTACCCACCATTCTGGGACTAAATCCCAGCTATAATCTTGTTCTGGCACCAGCTCACAGCCCTGGCGTCCCACAAGACATTTGGGTGCCACTGGCAGATTAAGCGTGGCACCAGGAGGAGGAGGCTGTGCTAAAAGCAGCAGCCGGACCCGGTGGCACCATGGGGTCTGCCCCAGCTCCTGCAGACAGCCTGCCTGCAAAAACATCGACTCCTCCAGCCTCCTGACCCAGGGACGACACCCAATCCTCGCACACAGCATTCCCCAAAATCTTTGCACAGGCCAAGATGCCAGGTTAAGAGTCTTGTTATTTATACTGAATCTCTCCCTGCAGCGTTTCAGCACCTAGGGAGACCCTTCTCCTGCAGGGGTTTTAGATCCCACACTACCAGCCTGGAAGTTTTGGAGCTGATGTTCACACAAGGCTGTTCTCTAGGACAACTCCTGTCCAGAGCCATGTGCATCTGCCCCTGAAGTTTTAACCTGATACAGAGGTTAAACAATCCGTATAAATACAATCCCTCTGGTTGACCCACAACTATTTACCTCGCAGGTGCCTCGGCACGCTCAGGCAGACAGGTACTTCCAGGTGCTGACGAAGGCGGTGGGGATGAGGGAGTAAGGCACCGTGGTGACGCTGCTCCAGGTGTCAGAGGAGGGGTCGTAGCAGTCCAGGGTTTTGCAGCGCTGAGCCCCACAGTAGCCCCCCACCACGTAGAGCCTGTTACCCGAGGTGACAGCACGGCAGCTGATGCACTTGGCCGTGACATCCCCGAACTTGGACCACTGGAAGGTGTCGCTGTGGAAGCGGTAAGCGGAGCTGGCGGAGAACTCGCTGTCCCCGCCGATGACGATGACGTGGCTGCCCACCACTGCGGCCGCCGTGTAGCGCCAGGGCTGGGGGCAGCTGGCGGGCACCGTCCAGCGGTTCTGGCAGGGGTCGAAGCACTGCACCTTGGGCAGCTTGTTCTGGTTGGCACTGGTGCCCCCGAAAACAAACAGCTTCATCTTGGCTCCCACCACAGCGGCGTTGCTCACACCTTCCCGGAGAGGAGCCACCAGCAACCACTTGTCCAGCTGAGGGTCGTAGTGCTCCACTTGCTTGAGGGACACGGAGGGAGAGGCTGGGAAGGCCCCGCTCACGGCTGTGTGACCCCCCACCACGTACAGGCAGTGGTCCAGCTCGGCAGACCCGTGGCCAAACCGCGCCACCAGCATGGGAGCAGCTTTGGCCCACTCGTCGTGGAGGGTGTCGTACACCCAGACGTCCCTGGAAGCGCCGTTCTCGGAGCCCTTGCCACCGGTGATGTAAACCTTGCAGCCGATGGCGCAGGCGCTGCACTCCTTGCGGGGGCTGGGGATGTCAGCACGAGGGATGATCTCGCTGGTTTTATGGTCCAGCATGTAAATCTTGTCACACATGAAGGTCTGGCCCCCGAGCAGCAGCAGGGCCTGGCTGACCTTGCGGGGCCGGGCACAGCACCCCGTCACCAGACCGTCGTTCTGCAGGATCTTCATTTTGCATCGCACGGCGTCGGCCACGATCTCCTCCCCCAGCTTGTGGCTGGTCACCAGCTTCTCACAGGCCACCTGCTTCCGCAGGTAGGACTCCGGCAGCAGCGCCAGGCGGACGGAGCGCAGCAGCTCGGGCAGAACTTCGTGGCGTCGGGGCAAATCATAGCGGATCCAGCCTATAACGGCTTCATAGACCAGCGTCTCATCCTCCACCTCCAGCTCCTCGCTCTCCACCAGCTCCAGCAGCTTGTCTTTGGGCAGGCGGAGGAAATCTTCAGTCTTGCAGAGCGAGGTGAAGTTGGCCAAGGCCATCCTCCAGGACAGCTCCAGCAGCCGCTCGCAGCAGTGGGCATCGGACAGCAGCAGCATGTTCAGGCAATTCGCAGGGTAGAGATTCTTCTCCAGAAAGTCAGCCGAAGCATCCCGGATGTCCTGGAACTGCAGCATGTCCCCGGCCTCCAGCAGGGACTCGGCGTTCTCCTCGTTGATCAGCACCCGGGCTGAGTAAGCGTAGTCCAGCAGCAGCTCCAGCACCTCGGGGTGCAGCGAGTCGTGGAAGTTGACCTCGGCATCTCTGCTCTCCTTCAGGCCCCCGCTGAACATGGCGTTGAAGTAGCGGCTGCAGGCGGCCAGGACGGCGCGGTGGCAGGGGAAGCTCTGGTTCCCCGCCCGCAGCACCACGTCGGTGAAGAGGTTCTGCTGGCGGAGCAGGTTCAGTTGGGTGAGGAGGCTGTCGGCGTGGCCCGGTTTGTGGAAGAGGTGGATGTTCATGGAGCCTGAGCTCGAGCGGGATTTCCGGTTCTCGTGGCTGCTGACGGACATAGTGCTGAGGCCGCTCTGCGGGACAAAACCGGCGAGTCAGCACGGGCAGCGCGGCCCCGGGCCCGGCACGGCCGCGGAGAGGAGCCGGTACCGGCGGGTAACGGGAGCGCGGAGGGACCGTCCCGCAGACGCGGGGCACCGACCGAAACGGGGCACCCGGAGCTCCCGGACCAGACACCCGTGCAGGGCACGACCCCACCGGGCCTAGCGTAGTACCGGGGAGGGGGCGATGTGCGCCCCCGGTGATGCCCGCGCCCAGCCCGCCCCGCGGTCCCGCACCCGGCTCAGGGGTCCCCCCACCCGGTTCCGCGGGTTCCCACTTGGCTCAGAGGTCCCGCACCCGGACCCGCGGTGTCCTGGACCCACCCGGCTCCGCTGTCCCGCGCCTGACTCAGTTATTCTACAGCTGGCCCCGCGGTCTCACACCTGGTCCTGCTGTCCCGCACGGTCCGCCCTATCTCGTACCCGGTCCCGTACGCGATCCCGCACCTGGTCCCGTACCCGGTTCCACACGGCCTCCGCTATCCCACACCCGGTTCCATACTCGGTCCCGTACCCGGTCCCGCACGGTCACCACTATCCCGTACCCGGTTCCGCCCTGTCCCCGCTATGCTGTACCCGGTTCTGCATCCGGTCCCCGCTATCCCGTGCCCGGGTCCGCACCCGATCCCCGCTATCCCGTGCGCGGTCCCGCACGGTCCCCGCTATTCCGCACCCGGTCCCGCACCCGGTCCCGCACCCGGCCCGGTTCCGCGCCCGGTTCCGCGCCCGGTTCCGCGCCCGGTTCCGCGCCCGGTTCCGTGTCCCGTTCCGTGCCCGGTTCCGCACCCGGTTCCGTGCCCCGTTCCGTGCCCGGTTCCGTACCCGGCTCCGTGCCCGGTTCCGTACCCGGTTCCGTGCCCGGTCCCGCCTGGTCCCGCTCCGCTCCGGCTCTGCCGCCGCCCCGCCGCCGCCGCGTGGCCGCCCCGCTCCGGCCCCGCCCTCGCCCGCCCCTCAGCCAATCAGCGGCCGCGGCGCCCAGCGCTCGCTCTTTGTGAATGGGAGGCGGGGCCGGCCGTGCGCATGCGCCACCCGCTGCCCCCGCCCTGCCCGCGGGCAGCGTGGCCGTGTCCCCTTCCCACGTGTGCGATGTCCCCGGTGTCCCCGGTGTCCCCCGGTCCCAAAACATCGCGGCACGGCCCGGGTCAGCTGCTCCACGGGGCTGGGACGGCGGATCTGAGGCTCCCGAGCGCGGCGGAACTTTGCGGACGGACTCACCCCGCCATAAAGGGCCATAAACGGGACAGCGCGCCGGGATCTGCAGCGCCTGCCCGCGGCCTTTGGATCCCGGCTGCTGACAAAGGCAGGTCGTGGCCCAACAAACCAGCCCTGCTCAGCAAATGTTGTCCTGCATGGAGCCCACCTCGGAGAAGTGGAGCCCAGCCCATCATCCGCACCACCGGCACCAGCGCAAGGGGCTTTCCTTGCCAAGGGAAGGAATTGTCACTCTCTCCCAGGAGGGAGAGACGAGTTAGGCTGATGGTCAATTCAGAAGAGTAAAAAAACACCAAGTTTTGGGAGGATTTGGTCTGCCTGCACAAGGTCTTGTGCTAAAAATGAGGGAGTGCTGCCCTGGACAGGCAGCAGCAGCCACCGCAGGTGTTTAAACACTGTGTGTCAGCAGGGATCAAAACCACCTCAAGAAAAAAATACAAATTCCAGAAATTCTGAATTACCCAACTTTGATTTATCTCTGTACGTTCCAGCTTTACCAGCTGCAAATTAAGGTCACTTGTTGAGGAACTGATGAAGTGAATGCACTTAGAGCAGTTTACAGTGTCCTTTCTCTACATTAAAATGAATGCATGATTAAGAGGTTTATTAATTTAGCATCAGAGGTTATGCGGGGTTTCTTGTTTTGTTTTAAATTAGCAGAGCTACACTTGTCCTGTGCTGAGCAGTACAGTGAGTCCTGGAGGAATGATTCAGTGGGGTTAAGAATACAAAATAAATCTGATTTATTATTAAAAAACACTAAACTGCAGCAGGAGCCACAACAGAGGGTGTCAGGACCAGGCAACAGCCAGAGCTGTCCCTAAGCAGAAGGACTTGGGTGCTCCCCCTGCTCAGGCACAGGACCGAGAAAAGGAGAGAGAAAACAAGAGTTTCCTCCAGGTAAGCCCTGAGTTATACCAAAACCTGTCAGTCTGGCAGCAAATCCCCAGCAGAGCCAGGAAGGCTTCCTCAGGGACACTCTGCAGGGTGAAGGTCCAGATAAACACCAAGGACAGGGCAAAGGATAAGGAGTATCCAGGCCTCACTTTGCTCTTTGAACACAGGCAGGACACAGCTCCTCGTGTGCAGGCCGAAAACAACAACACAAACCAAGGTCAAACCTCCTGGAAGTGCAGCATGTGCCATGCTGGGGGCAGGGACACGCAGACTAAGCAGAACTGTTTTCAATGGATGCATTTCTATGGCAGTCAGGCAGGGGCTGGGAATTATTTCAGCAGGAGGAAGGCTGGTGACACATGTGGAGCTGCAGCTCACACAGCACTAATGCTTTGGAGCTTTCCAGAACCAAAGATAAAGAATTTCTCCCTGTTATCAGGAGGAATGATCACTCAAGGACACCTTTGAAGTATTTGTGTCTTTTATTACTGGCAACGCCCAGAACTGTAACTCCAAACCCCACCTTGGCATTCGTTTGATTGCTCCTTTGAAAGGTGATTAATAAATTTCCTGTTGTTGGTTTTTTTTTTTCCTCTTTCAATAAAAAAAAAAAAAGTCCGTTGGCAGCTGCTGGAGCCTGGTGGAAGAGCTCCACCCGGTGGCATTCCACAAAGGCACAGCTGGAGCCTCAGCTCTGTGGGAAGTCTCCACTTCCAACATTTCTCCTTAAACAGGCAAGGCAGGCTAGGAAGGTTCAGGCTGCTCCCAGTGGCTATTTCCTGCCCCTCTCGCCTCTGAGGAAACACAACTGTCACAAACAACATCCCTGCTCGCTCCTGTCTGAGCTCTGGGCATCAGCTCTGAGCCCAAACCCCAAAATACCTGGAGAACTCCCATCCCTGGCTCAGATGCAGCACCAAGCACGAGCCCAGAAGGTGAACTCACAGGATTCATCCCTTGCCAGTTCTCTCTGACAGAACCGTGCCCACTGTGCTCTTTTAAGTGGCAGAAAACACTGGGAGGTTGCATTTATCTTTTGGGACAGATGGAAACAACTCTTTTCCCCTCATTTTTACCCATTGTAGGAGAGTCTTGATTTTCAGAGGATTCACCTGAATTATTTCTCTGATGAAGAGTGATAAAAATTGTCAGCTGCAAACAATCCCCTCTGCAACAGGCATCTGGATTCCAGTCCCAATTATGGGATATCTGGAATGACAATCATCAACCCAGGAAAGTTAAAATACACCCTGCCTCACTAAAGGCACTTTTACCATGTGAAAACTGGGCTTGAGAAGCTCAGTTATGGCTTAAGCAGCTTCAGAATTTGCTCCTCTTGATGCCTGGTAGATTCCAATCATGGAGGAGATGGTCCCCAGGAGTCCTACTAACCATGGAGGGAACCTTCCTGCCCAGAGGAATCCTGGAGGCAGCCAGTGGATTGCATTGGAGAGATCTGCTGTGTCCATGAGGATGCTCAGAACTTCAGCCCTCACCTGGGCTCTCAGTTTCTGCTGGCTCTGAGGTGAAGAAGTGCTGCTGGAAAAAAAGGTGGTATTAGTGACAGTCCAGAATGTCCTAATAACTGTGATGGCTACAGATGAGAACGGACAGATGTGGGTGAGTTACAGGAAGGATGGAGAGGGACTTTGGACAAGGGCATGGAGGGACAGGACACAGGGAATGGCTTCCACTGCCAGAGGGCAGGGCTGGATGGGATATTGGGAAGGAATTGTTCCCTGGGAGGGTGGGCAGGCCCTGGCACAGGGTGCCCAGAGCAGCTGTGGCTGCCCCTGGATCCCTGGCAGTGTCCAAGGCCAGGTTGGACATTGGGGCTTGGAGCAGCCTGGGACAGTGGAAGGGGTCCCTGCCATGGCAGGGGTGGCACTGGATGGGCTCTAAGGTCCCTTCCAACCCAAACCATTCTGGGATTGCATCATCAGCTCTACAGCCACGGAGGGAAATCATACCACTTGTGCTGGCTCAGTTTTCTTCTTAACTGGAACAAGATTCTCAGGGATCTGAAAAGAACAGAGTTATTTCTCCAACAGCACCAAACAGGAGGGTTTTTTTCCTGTTGCACTAATTGCTTCAGTGAGGAAGAGCACCTCCCACAGCTTTGTTGTACCCCATGCCCATCCCGACCATACCGCAGGATGCCCAGGAGCAGGGCACAGCCCCACAGCGCTGTGCTCCGCGTCCACCACTTCTGGGAGCCGGCGCGGACGATGCCGACATCCGCCGCCCACGCCAGGTGCTCGCAGGGGTAGTAGAGCTGGTTGGCCACGTTGCAGAGCACCGAGAGCCCCCGCACCAGCGCGTCCTCGCCCTGCGGGGAGCGGCACATGGGGCACGGCCGCGGCACAGGGGGCCGGGGGGCTGCGGGGGCCGAGGGGCCGCGCTCACCTCGGGGCCCAGCCCGTAGCTGCAGCTGTGCCGGAGCATGGCCAGGTCGTCGAAGAGGCGCAGGGCGGTGCGGCAGGAGCTGAGCTGGGCAGAGGCGGCCAGGAGCCCCCCGGGCAGTCCCGCGGGCCCGGGCAGCGCTGCCCCCGCCAGCTGGCAGCCGTAGCACAGCGCCCGGACCTGCGGGCCCCAGGGAAGGTGATGCTGGAACCAGGGCTGGTGATCTCTTTTTTTCTCTTTCTCCTCTCTTTAATCATCAATTTTTCTTCCTCTTGTCCTCTTTCTTTCTCTTCTCCTTTCTCTAATTCACCTCTCCATCTTCAACTTCTCTTCCCTTTACCCAAACCCCATTGCCCTGTGCTCCGGGACTCCCATACCCATTCCCTCCCGCGCGTCATTTACTGGTAAAATTTGGATTGTTTGTGGACCCTCTGCCTTTTGTCCTTCCTTTCCACCAGTGCGGAAAGTATTTCAGGATCTCTAGGTGCTTCCTTCCCCTTAAGGGTGGGTCGCTACAGCAGAGTCGGGCCCCGTCGTTCACCGCCCCGTACCGGCAGGCTCAGACTCCCCCCCTCACTCACGGCCCGGTACCGGAGGGCTCAGACCCCTCACTCACCGCCCGGTCGCGGCCCCGGTGCGTTTCCAGCGCAGCCACGAGCCCCCCGAGCGCGCCCGCCGCCATGGCAACACTTCCGGGTGGGAAGTCACGTGATAACGCGGGGCACGCCGGGAAGGAGGCGGAGCTGTCGCCATGGCAACGCGGCCTGGCTACCCCGCGGCCCAGCAGGGCCCTGCTCGGGTCTGGTGACCGACCCGGAATGGTGCCCGAAAGGGGCTGGTGACCGACCGGGGATGGTGCCCGACTGGGTCCCACTGCCCCTCACGGCCTCCGCAAGCCTCTAGCGAATCCTCCGCCGGCCCTTTTCTCAGCCCGGTTTCCCCGTTCTGGGGGGTTCTAGGCCGGCCCCGCCGCTGCGGTGGTGCTGGGCGGGACCGGGCCGGAGTTGATTCAGACAAATCTGGGAAACCCGGCTTTAAGAGGCCCTTGCGGACGGCGGTCCCGTTGTGCCCTGACGGTCCTGTGTTCACATGTACACAGATCTGTCACCTGGGAGACAGGGAGATCTTCCCCTGTCCCACCTTCAGAGACCTCTCAGCCCCCGGCTGAGTGATGGGACAGGAACATTCCGTGTGGAGACAGAAATCGGGCCCTCTCCATCCTCCTACACCTTCTCTACTCAGCACGTGGATCCCACCCACTTCCTCCCGGGCTCCAATGGGTCCAGTGCCTGGGCACAGAGTCACACTCACACTGCTGTTAATTAAAGCTGTAAGAACTACTTGGATATATTTTTTTCTCTTTTTATAGCCGAGTATCACAAAATCCCAGAATATCCTGAGCTGGAAGGGACCCTCAGGGATGATCAGTGCAGCTCCTGTCCCTGCACAGACCCCCCAACAATCCCACCCTGAGCATCCCTGAGAGCGGTGTCCAAACGCTCCTGGAGCTCTGGCAGCCTTGGGGCCGGGACCATTCCCTGGGGAGCCTGGGCAGTGCCCAGCACCCTCGGGGGGAAGAACCTTTTGGGTAAATCAAGCTTTTGAGTAAATAATCCTTTAAATAAATCAATCTGGTTTTATGCAACAGGTTCATAGCACTAAGCAGAGCCACTCCTAGCCAAGCTTTTACTGTGCAGCCTCTCCAGTCTGGGAGCTGGACTTGAGATCCTTGTGGGTCCCTTCTCACTTGGGATATTCAATGATTCTGATTGTTCTACACTTGGTGTACCCTCAAATGCTGTAGTTATCCCACTTGATGCACCACATCCTTGTTCCACAGTCTCATCTCACTGCAATCCGGTGTCAATCCCTTTGCCACTTCATTACGTAAAATGAATAAAATGAATGATTTCTGGGACATGAACCAGTGTCTTGATCTTTCTCCATCACTATGTTTGTTTTTAAAAGTTGTTTTACATTTATTTTTGGGAGGAAGGAAGGGATTTTGATCAAAAGCTGTGCTTATGCAACCTCAGGAAGGGATGTGGTTAGAGCTAGTCATGGAAGGCATTCAGAAAATCCTCCTCTGACATTGCCTCCTGTTTCTCAAGAAGTTAAGAGACACGTCCCTTCATGCCATGGACCTGCGTTTAAGCCATTTGATTTGCTAAATGTGGAACAGATCACAGCTGAATTGGTCTTTTCCTTGGCCCTAAACTTCTGGAACCGCTCCATAACTACCATATGGAGTGATATTCCCGTAACTGCCGCATTAATTTCTTCATTTTCCTCTTCATCCTGAGAGTTGTTTTCTGTTTGGGCGAAGGTTTTGAGCAAAGTGCTGACGGCAGAGCCGGCCT
Source organism: Rhabdornis inornatus (assembly GCA_013397075.1). NCBI lineage: Eukaryota > Metazoa > Chordata > Aves > Passeriformes > Rhabdornithidae > Rhabdornis > Rhabdornis inornatus. Next base: position 423,376 of record VWZS01007399.1, on the reverse strand, counting down.
TTTCCTGTCTTCAGGGGAAATACACACAGGTGTCTGTCACTGGAGACCTTTTCTGGTGCTGCCTCCTCATTTACTGCCTCGAATTTAATTTTTATTTTGATTCAATCTGTCAGCAGATGAAAGTTCTGTCAGAACCACGCCAGCCATGCTGGTGCCACAGAGGCAGCAGAGGGACTCCCCAAAGATGTGCTACAGCAGGTCCAGCCTTAACAGGCTTGCATTAACACAGAGGAAGTGGGTTTATACCCAGCAAAGCTCCAGCATTCCCTTAATTCCCCTTGGAATGTGCTCCTGAGCTACTTGAGATGGACCAGTGAGCACCAAACCCTGTCTGCTCCAGCCTCAGGTGGGAGCAGAGTTGTAGGTGAGAAATATTTTGAAGAGAGAGGATGGACAGGCAACCAAATCCCTAATCAAGGGAACGCTGAAGGGATGTAGAAGGTGACTGAAGTCCCTCACAGAGGGTCAGAGGAGGAAAACTGTCATGGATAGAGGTGTCCAGCCAGGGTAAACATCTCTGCAGCACCAGCAGAGAAAGCTGAGCATCTGCCAGGTACCGGGGACAGAGGATGCTGCAGCTGCCCGGGTAGGGTGACCCTTTAGGTAACAACACAGGGCTCAGATCTTGTGGCTGCCAGCTTCAGTGGTGCCACCTGCCCCTTTCTCAGCCCCATCCCAGTGAGCTGAAAGCTGTTTTGCCTCCTCAGATGAAATGCTCATCCCAGGGACTGCCCAGGAGGGCACAGAACCTCTGCAGGGCTGAGCAGAGAGGAGAGCTCATGCCCAAACCCAAAGCCCATGGAAATCTGAAAGGCAAACTCCCAGGTGATCTGTGTCCCCATGGGGACCCTGGAAGGGTGCTGTCCCCAGAGGAAGGTGATGTCCTCCCTTCTCCAGCGACTGCTGACGCACTCTGAGCTGCCTACACGGTGTGGGATCTCAGAGCCACCCTTGTGCTGCGCTCTTGGCCTGTCTCTGTGTTGTCATAGGGAACATCTATTTCTCAGATTGAATGAGGACACAAGGAGGTGTTGTGACAGCAAGAATAAACACTAGGAGATTAGCCCAAAGCCGTGGGTGACACATCCCTCAGGATGGCAGGACCCACGGAACGCCTCAGGGTAGGCACCGGGTGGAACGGAGCAGGTGGGGTAGGGGGAAGCACAGAGGAAGGGCAGGAGATCAAACACAGCAAGAGGCACCATCAGGGCTGTATGGGGAGTGGAATATTCCCTTATTATCTGTTTGGATTTTGGTGTCAAGGCCTGCAACCAAAGGTCAGTGAACAGTAGGACAGCGAGGCAGCTCTGCCCAGCTTGTGATGAGTGGGCTGTTTTCCTAGAGGTGAGCCCTGTGTTTTTGTTGAGCTGGTCGCTCACATGGGTGTCCTGACTGCTGAGCTTGCACTAACTCTGTTTGGGATCTAGGTGTGTTCCAGAGGGATCAGTGGGGGCTGGTCAGCCCCCTCCCGTGGGGGTTGAGCAAGCAGGGTGGCACAGCTGCCACTTCACAAGCTCTTCTCAGCCTTTTCATCCACATGGGTTTGATTCCTTTGGGCACAGGGCTAGTGAAGTTTCACAACTGCTTCAGTCTGTGTGTGAGCAGTGCCTGGGCCCATGAGCCCTGTACTTTCCTTTATGGATTTAATTCTTTATTTAATTCTTTATGGATTTAATTCTTTATTTTTCAGGAATAGGACGGTCTCTGCTCCACACGTGCTTCAAAGAAGCCGTGCACTCACATCTTTCAAGTGCACACAGGCACTCACATCAGTCCCTCATGCCAGCACGTTGTTAAACACCTCCAGTTAAACACCTCAGTTGCATCATTTGGTGGAGTAACAGGACTTGCATCTGCTCCAAGGCTGCCCCATTACTTTGATGTGACCCTGAGGTGGCATTGCCACCTGTGCTGCTGCAGGAACAGCCATGGGGATAAGTGGTGGAATCACCCTTGGAGGCACCAGCTGGCTGGGAGAGCTGTTGCTGGGAGTCCCTGTGATTATTCACTTTCTTTTTCATGTGGATTTTAATGCAACTTCAGACATGGAAAGCAAAGCCGGCTTTTGGAGTGAAGGCCTCTGCTTTCTGAACTCCTCTCCCATTCCAGCAATGCCCCAGGAATGGCTGAACCAGGAAGGCCAAACAGGCTTCCTTTGATTGCCGCGCTGTGTGAAATCTGCCAGCGTGGTTGGTGCTGTGTGACACCCCTCTGTTGGTGACACCCCTCTGTTGGTGACACCCCTCCTTGCCAGCGCAGCCACCAGCACCAGTGACACCAGTGGTGTCACGTCGCTAGTGTCTGCGACTCAGAGATAAGACGAAGTCACGTTTTTTTTTCTGGGTTGGTTTAAAAACATGTCCCTCGTCACTGCGGCCCCGTCCCGGGCACATCGTCAGCCTCACGCACATGAGGTCAACGCTAAAGCACCGCTGCAAAACAGGGGCTCAGTCCAACCCCCGGGAAGGCGTGCAGGGTGGGGCCAGCTAGAAGCCGGGATAAATTCAGGGATTTTGGTGTAGCCTTTGCTCTTCCTCCTCCTTTCCCTGGAAAGCTCCGGGCAGGCAGCAGCCTCCCGGGGCAGCCATGCAGCCGCCGGGGCGGGTGCGCAGGCTGGCGGTGAGGCTGGAGGAAGGCCGTGCCCATGGCGGCGGGGAGCTGCTGCACGGGCGGGTGCAGCTGGAGCTGCGCGGGGCGCTGCGGGTGCGGGCGCTCGAGGTGTGTGCCCGGGGCCTGGCCACCGTGCACTGGCTGGAGAGCCACAGCATTGGCCTCAACATCGTCTACCGCGACTTCACAGCCTACCAGACCTTCCTGTACCGCCGCCGCCAGCTCATCCCCGGTAAGCCCGCGGCACCGGGGGGGTGTCTGTGCCAGGGTGTGAGGTTGGAGCCCCTTGGATGGGTCTGTGTGCCAGGGTGTGGGGTTGGGACACCCTTGGATGGATCTGTCTGCCAGGGTGTGAGGTTGGAGCCCCTTGGATGGGTCTGTGTGCCAGGGTGTGGGGTTGGGACACCCTTGGATGGATCTGTCTGCCTGGGTGTGGGGTTGGGACACCCTTGGATGGGTCTGTGTGCCAGGGTGTGGGGTTGGGACACCCTTGGATGGGTCTTGGATGGATCTGTGTCTCAGGCTATGGGGTTGGAACCCCCTTGGATGGGTCTGTGTGCCAGGGTGTGAGGTTGGAACCCCTTTGGGTGGGTCTTGGATGGATCTGTGTCTCAGGCTATGGGGTTGGAACCCCCTTGGATGGGTCTGTGTGCCAGGGCACAGGGTTGGAACCCCTTGGGTGGGTCTGTGTGCCAGGGTGGGGTGCTGGTACCCCTCAAGCTGCAGGTGTCCCCTCAGAGGAACCCCTGCCCTTGTGGGTGTTGCTGATCCACACTGGGCTGTTTGCCCCTCTTCTCACCTCAGCCGAGGATTTCTCTCTCTGCCTCTGGTTTCCAGGAGGCTGCTGGCAACCCCAGGGCTGGGGAGCACCAGAGATTTGTGACTTTCATTGTGTTTGCACAGGGAAGAGCAAACACGAGTGTCTGTTCCCAAGTGTGGAAAGAGCACTTAGTGCTTCGGGCAGTGTTTGTTTTTGGGCCCCTGATGCTGGCCCCGCATGCCCAGCTGGCACGTTGCTTAGATCTGCTGCAAGAGGACAAGCCACTCGCATGCCACAAGCCATTCTTTGTGTGCTTGGGATGAAATGATCCAGAGCTGAGGGATATGGGATGTCTCAACTGTCCATCCACTCATTAACTCTGGCTTTATTTTCTTATGAACATGCATGTCTTTTATCCTCCACTCCAACAACAGTGTCACAGCCATTCCTCTGTAGTTTTTCCTCCCCTTCTCCCTGTCTCTCATGGCCTTGTTGCTACCTGTGGCCTGATTGCCCAGCCCTGGAGATGGCTGTAGGACTTATCCTGAGGGTATTTCATTGTGTCAGTGGCCGAGTACAACCCAGAGAGTGGTGCCAGCCCAATCTGGCAAACATAGATGTTGCAGGAATAAACTGGAGGGATGGAAAGAGGGCCTGAATTGGCTTCCTGGAGGTGTTCCTGTCTCTGCACTGCACTGGGAAGATAATTTTCTCTATTTCTGGATGACTGTGCCCTACCATCTGCTCCAAACACCTGCACTGCTCTGGAGTTCCTGCCTTTTGGCAGCAGCTCTTCCATGCTGTGCCTAAGGATGTCCCCTTGGCAGCTGCACCTCTACAAAGTGTCCAAATTCCAATTAAGCCCTTGCCCTGGAGTCCAGCAGTGAGGGTCCTGAGCACTTGGTCGTGCAGTACTTGGCTCTGAGTGACAGCGTGAGCTCTATCCCCCATTATCCCTACAGGAATGTCTGTAGGGAAGCCACAAGCTGCTGGCAGCACGTGTGGATTCTGCTGCTGGGATTGTGTGCAATAGGAACCCCTGGAGCCAACTGGGGAAGGGCACTTGGCCAAGGGCTGCAGGAATTGCAGGAGCTGCTCGGCCCCACAGGCACCTGCTCACCTGTAGTTCAGAGCTGATGGTTCCTGGCCCCCCCTTTGTGCACAGGGAGCGCTGAGCTGGACTGCCTAGGGGGCAGAGCCTCACCAGAACTTGGGGGCTGGCGTTTTATTGTCTCTGTCCCTACACAGATTCCTCTTCTGCCTTGTGAGAGGGACACATGTGATCATCAGGACATTTTAAGAAAGGGAACAGCAGAGAGGGGCTGTCCTGCAGCCAAAATAGCTTCCTTTGGATCCCGTTGTCCCCTGTTCTGTCCCCAACAGCAGCGTGAGAGCCTTCCTGATGTCAGCTGGTGAGAAACGTGCCACCATCCAACAGTCAGTCCCTGTGACTGCTCCTTTCTTGTTGCTTCTCCACGAGATCAGCTGTGTCTGCGTGGTGTTTAAAAAATGCAGGTTTTGTCATGGTAACAAGGCAGTGCAGAGGAGGGAAGACGGGCACAGATAAGTGCCCTCCCTTCTGCTCTCCCCTCAGCTGAGTTTATCTGCAGTTTCCTGGCAGGGTGGTGAGTGCTGGCACTGGGGTGCTGCGCTGAGAGACAAGAAAAAAGTGTGCAAGAAGGATGTTCAGGCAGGGCCTTTAAACGTGTGTTGTGTAATCATCTGAGAGAGGGAGCAGGAGGAGAGGAAAAGACAGGGAGTGAATGGGCAAAGGCAGCACAAGGAGAGCCCTGGACTCTTCTGCATGAGGTGATGGGAGGGTGCCCTAGGAAACATTAACTGTTGTGCAGTGATCTTTTCTGTCCAAGGATCCTGCAGCACTTCCCAAAGGTGTAGTTCCTGCCCTGGTGAGAGGCAAACATCCAGAAGCCATTTTATTTTCATGGAGACATCCAGGAGAGTTATGGCATCAGGGCTCTCCTTCCTTTGTGGGGTGGCCCTCAATCAGCAGCTTAATCCTTGCCCACACACAGCAGTCGCAAATCTGGCAGGGATGGAGCTGGTTCCTCAGTCTGGAGCACATGCTTGTGCCAGGCTCTACGTTGTGCCATCTCACCCCACACTGGGCTGCTGCCTTACCTGTTCACCTGCTGCATTCCCTTCTCTCTGGCGTTCCAGGTCCCCTCATGTGACCCCGGGCTCTGTGGGGAGAAGCCACCAGGTCCCAGCAGCGGGTCAGGGAGGGTGCAGCCCCCCATGAGCCAGGCAGGGTGTCTGTGTCTGTCTGTCTGTCCCAGCTCCTGCTGGGAGCGGCTCCAGCCTGGCCAGACTCTAGATGGGGCTGAAGAGTTGGAGATCGTGCCCTGAGCGCTGTGCCCAGCCTGGCTGGCTTTGCCTTGGGCACCAGGATCCTTCCTGAAAGCAAAGCCCTTGGCTGTGCTCCCCCGGCCCCTGGAGATCCCAGGACAGAGGACAGATCCTGTCTGGGTGCGGGGGTCCCAGAGGGGTCAGGGAGGGCACAGAACCTCTGTCCCCATGTGGTGGCAGCGAGGGACAGCCGAGGGCATCGCGTACGGTGCCATGGGAGGGGAGGTTTGAGGTTTGGTTTGCAGGATCCGTCCCGTGGGCGAGGGCTGAGTCACGGCCCAGGGGTGTGTGCCGACAGGCGGGAGGAGGAGGAGGAGGATGCCAAGCAAAGAGAGGGGCCCAGCTGAGGCTCCAGCCCCTCTCAAGAGCCTTCCCACCTCTAATGTCACTGCAGGGACACCAGGCGCCTTCCCAGAGCCGGTGTCACCAGTTAACTCGTGCTGTGACGTGCCTTCCTTCCTCCTTTCCCTCTCCCTCAGAGCCTTTGCTATGATTCATGTTTGCCCGTGGCAGCAAATGGTCGCGCACATAAAACAAACCACAGTCCCCTTCCCCTGGGGAGGGAGACAGATAATTCCAATCCAGCCTTGGAAACAGCTAACGCAGTGCCAGGCTTCAGCCCAGCTCAATTTTTAAGTGGCTGCGATCAACTGAGTCCAGCACAGCCGGTCCTGCCCGGCACAGCTCTGAGCAACCCAAAAATCCCCAAAACTCAGGCAGCCAAATGCTGAGTAACATTTCTGATGCTTGTTCTGTCTCATCCCCCGCCCATGCCGGGCTGCAGGGCTCTCTCTGGCGCTCTGCTAACACGACAGTCATCACCAAAGTGGAAGTTTCTAAGGGTGCATTAACCCTTTTGGGGGGCAGAGATTCCTTTCTCCTCCCTTTTACAACATCTCGGGGCGCTGCTGATGGTGATGTCAACCCTAATAATCACCCTGGGAATCACCAGTTCCCAGTTTCCACACTTTCACTGACCACTGGCAACTATAGGTGCCAAAGATGGAGCGAGTCCCTGTGCTGTTCCTACCCACACAGGTGGAATTTATCCTGGGGTTTTGGACACGAATCCCAGCAGGATCTGGTGGAAAACTGGCGCTCGCCTGGTTAACAAGCGCAGGGAAGAGGATTGCTCACCCTGTCGTTGCACAAGCTGAACTCCAGCCAGTTCTTGATTTCTTAGAACTATGTGAAGTGATGTCCCAGACATCACCGCGTGGCCAGTTGGCCGTGTCAGAAGCCCAGATCCAGTTGTGGCCTGTTCCCAGCCCTGGGAATGGCTCTTGGGAAGGGAAGGATGTGGGTCAGTGTGTGGTGTGGCCCTCGGCTCTGGGCTGGGGGCACTGGAAAGAGAGAGGCTTCCAGTGAGGAATCCCCCCCGCCCCTGACCCTGGGAATGGGGATTCTGGACAAAGATGGGGTGGGATGTCAGGATTGGAGCTGCAGGGAGAGTTTGAGGGGCAAGGATGGGAGCTGGAAAGGAGTTTCGGGGGACAAGGATGGAGGCGGAGGGAAAATTTGGGGGGCAAGGATGGAAGTTAGAGGAGGGCTTGGGGGTCAAGGATGGGGATTTTGAGAGTCAAGGACGGGGATTTTGCAGGGCAAGGTTAAGAGCTGGAAGGGAGTTTGAGCAACAAGGATGGGAGCTGGGATTTTGAGGGTCATGAATAGGAGCTGGAATGGAGTTTTGGGGGACAAGGATGGAGGTGGAGGGGAAATTTGGGGGGCAAGGATGGAAGTTAGAGGAGGGCTTGGGGGTCAAGCATGGATATTTTGAGGGGCAAGGATGGGGATTTTGGGGGGTAAGGTTAGGAGCTGGAAGGAGATTTTGAGGGTCACGAAAAGGAGCTGGAAGGGAGCTTTGGGGGACAAGGATGGAGCTCGAGGGGAAATTTGGGGGAGGCAAAGGATAGAGCCGGAAGGGAAATTTGTGGAGCAAGGACAGAAGCTGGAGAAGGGCTTAGGAGCCAAGGATGGGAGCTGCACGGAGTCTTGGGGGGGCACTGAATGACCCGGCAGCACCAGGGGGTCGCTGGCAGTGCTAAGCCCCCTGCCCAGCCCACGTTTCCGCGGTGATGTCTCAGAGCGGCACCGGGAGAAGTTGGGGAGCCCCGCCGGGACCGGGCACGGCCCCGCACGGTCCAACCCCCCCCCGGGAGCTCTCGGCAGCCGCTCTCCGTGCGGAGGGGCCGATCCGCACATGCTCCCTGCCTTGTTTTGCAGGGCCCGGCGGGGCCGCCCCAGCCCGGCCCGTCCCGCCCCGCCGGGGCCGCCCCCGGCCGCGCCGGGCGCTTAAAGGCGAGCCCAGCGGAGCTGAGCCGGGTTGAGCCGCATCGCGCCGGTTGGGGCTGAGCCGCGCCATGATTTTCGATCGTCTCAAGCGCTTCTCGATCGTGCTGGAGGGCGCGGAGCGGGATGGCCCGGCCGCCTTCAGCCCCGGGCAGGCGGTGTCGGGCCGCGTGGTGCTGGAGCTGGCGGCGGCCGCACGGCTCGGGGCGCTGCGGCTGCGGGCCATGGGCGCTGCCCGCGTCCACTGGACCGAGTCCCGCAGCGCCGGCTCCAGCACCGCCTACACGCAGAGCTACAGCGACCAGGTGGAGTTTCTGAGCCACCGGGACACGCTGATGGCACCCCCAGGTACGGCATCCCCTGCCCCGGGTGCGGCATCCCCTGCCCCGGGGAGCACCCCCGGGTGCGGCATCTCCTGCCCCGGGTGCGGCATCCCCTGCCCCGGGGAGCACCCCCGGGTGCGGCATCCCCTGCCCCGGGTGCGGCATCCCCTGCCCCGGGGAGCACCCCCGGGTGCGGCATCTCCTGCCCCTGGTGCGGCGGCACCCCAGGGGCTGAAACAACCAGGGTGTGGAGCAGCCTGGACATCCCGGCTGTTGGGTGCTCCAGACACCCCAGCCGGCTGAAATCTGGGTGCCCGGGGCAAGCGCTAGTGCTGGGTGCATGGCACCCCAAAATTGCAGAAATCTGGGGGCCAGGGACAGCTTGGCTCCTGAGTGCAGGACACACCAACAAGCTGAAATTTGGGTGAATGGGGTAGCTGCTGGTGCTGGGTGCGTGGCACCCCAAAACTGCAGAAATCTGGGGACCAGGCACAGCTTGGATGCTGAATAAGCTGGAATTTAGGTGCATGGGGTGCCTTAGGGTCTGAGTACTCTGGGAATGGGCTGTGTAGGTCCCTACAGACACCTCGTGTTCTGGCTGCACCCCGAAATCAGGGCACCTTGGTTAGGGACAAGACTCTTCCTTTTCTCTGAGCTATTCGTGGCAGGGAAGCAGCGTTGGAAAACTGTGGAGGTTCAGGAGCTTGTTTTGAGCAGCAGAGATTGGCCTAAATGATCCCCTCTGCAAACTCTTGAAGGGCTTAGGGGCTTGGCTGGCCACTGTCCCTCTAAATGGGCATCTTGGGCTCTCACTCCAACACTGTGGAGCAGGGTGGCTGCAGGATGAAGCAGAGCCCAGCTGGGGAAGCTGCCCAGCTCTCCAGGAGGTGTCCCTGAGCCGTGCAGACACATGGAATGCAGACAGTGCCCAGCTCTTGTGTCACAGCTGCTACAGCTCAGCCCTGGCAGAAACTCTGCTTGCCCTCGTGCCACTCCTTGCCGGGTGCTGCACACCTCTGTGACCTGTCTGGTGAGGAAGTTCTGCAGGAGGGAGCTAATCCTCCTCAATCTGTTTTGTCCACAGACAATGGTGAGGCCACTGTCCTGCAGGCAGGAAGGCACGAGTTCCCCTTCACCTTCCAGCTCCCCGAGTAAGTTGGCATTTTTGGGGGGAGAGGACATCTTGAAAATTAGGGGTTTTTTTGAGCAAAACCCTTCTAAAATTGTTTGTTGCTTGTGCCCAGGACCCTGGCCACCTCCTTTGAGGGGAAGCACGGCAGTGTGCGCTACTGGGTGAAGGCCAAGCTGCACAGACCCTGGTCAACAGTGAAGAAAGCAAAGAAGGAGTTCACAGTGATTGAACCCATCGACATAAACACCCCTGCACTGCTGGTGAGCTCCCCTGCTCCACCCCGGGGCTCTGGCATCCAAAACTTACCCAGGAAGCCCATGGGGAAGGTGTCTGCCTCCCCTTCAGCATTACAGTGCAGGCCTGGTTTCCAGAGGGAATATTTTCCCCCTGTAACTTGTGCCCTCCAGCATTACCTGGGCTGAGCAGAGGTCAGCTGTGCCTCTTTGTTTTTGGAAACTTTAATGCATTGCAACAGCTTCTTGCATCAGATACCTGAGAAATTGCTGATGTTCCCCGGCAGGTTCTTGGTGCCAGGGAGGTGATTGCTTTGAGTTTCATCCTTAGTTACTAAATAGCCTAAATATTTCCTTTTCTCCAGGCTCCCCAGGCAGGTGCTAAGGAGAAACTTGCTCGAGCCTGGTACTGCAACCGTGGCCAAGTGTCTGTGACTGCCAAGATTGACCGAAAAGGCTACACCCCAGGTGAGACCAGGTGCTGGGGCCCTCGAACCTCAGTGGGCCCTGGGGTAGAGCCCAGAGGGGGGGGTTTGGGTCACTGTGAGCTGGCAGGAAATCAGAGAGCTTCAGTGTGTGCACCTGATGTGGGCAGCGTCACACTGGATGAACCTCCAGTGCCTGCCCTGTCAGACAGCGTGGCCAACCCTCGGTGGGCATGTGCAGCAGCTCCTTGAGGCAGGACTGGGCTCTGCCTCCCCTCCTCACACGTGTGTGTGTCTGTTTTGGCAGGTGAGGTCATCCCCATCTTTGCTGAGATCGACAACTGCACGAGCCGTGCCGTGGTGCCCAAGGCAGCCATAATCCAGACCCAGACCTTCATTGCCCGGGGCACCAAGAAGCAGAAGAAGTCAGTGGTGACCAGCATTACTGGGGACCCCATTCCAGCCGGGAAGAGGGAGGTGTGGCACGGACGGGCACTGAAGATCCCGCCCGTGGGGCCGTCCATCCTCCAGTGCCGCATCATCCAGGTGGAATACTCCCTGAAGGTGAGGGCATTCCCTCCTGCAGAGCTCCTCTCCTTCAGCTCAGGGGAGATGCCTGCCCCTCCAGACTGGGAGAACACCACCAGCTAAGCTTCCCTGCTGCTCTCTGTCTCGGCAGGTTTGTGTGGATATTCCTGGGACGTCCAAGCTGCTCCTTGAATTGCCTCTTGTCATCGGGACCATCCCACTGCATCCCTTCGGGAGCCGCACCTCCAGTGTCAGCAGCCAGCACAGCGTCAACCTGGACTGGCTCAGCACCATCCCGGAGCAGCTGGAGGGTGAGCATTTTCTTCTCCCTGGGATAAACCCCCTGCTCAGGACAGTGAGATGCAAAGTTCTCAACTGGGCCAGTTTTGTTTTTTTTTTTTCTTAAACCTGATACTTTATTGTGGTGCTGAATCTCCTGGGTTCCTTCCTCAGGGAACTGGGAGGGTTTGGGATATAGTGGGTTTGAAGCTTTTCTACCTGCTTTTTTACCTCCCCCATTTATGGCGAGTGTTTGCTATTCCCTGATGGTTCTCCTTTTCCTTCAGCCCCCCCTGAGTACTCAGCAGTCGTGTCCAGCCCAGAGGCCGAGCAGAGCCTGGCTCCTCCGTGCCGCAGCGAACTCGGGGACATCCTGGAGGGTCCCTTCTTTGCCTACATCCAGGAATTCCGCTTCCGACCACCTCCGCTGTATTCTGAGGTGATGAATCCCTCCGGGCTGGGAGGCTGGTGGAGGCTGGGATGTGCCTCTGCAGAAACAGAGGTTTTTGACTCTGGACTTGGCTCTGCAGGTGGATCCAAACCCCTCGTCAGACAACATCCGCCCACGCTGCATGACCTGCTGATCCTGTGAACGCATTGGCTGCGTGTGACAGCGTGACAATCCCTGGGGATGGCAGCTTGCACCCTCACAGCACTTGGGTCTGGAAACGGGGACGTGAGACCCCGACCCCGCTCACCGCCCTCGGCCGCTCCTGTTGTGACTGTGCCACGGGCCCAGAGCCAGCGCAGTGCCGTGGCCCCGGGCACGGTAGGAGAGCACGAGGGGCTGGTGGTGTGGAGTGGCTCCGTGTGTGGCTGGGCAGGACACACAGGGTTCAGAACTGCCCCGGGATTCTGGGGTTGGAACAGGGAATACGAGCCGAGATTGTTCTCCCCTGGCCTGCAGTGCCGCGCTCCAAAAATTCTGTCAGCTCCTGGTGTGGAAAACGGGAGCTCGAAGGTGTTTCTCAGGATTACTGGAGAATGTTTGGATGGTGCTCAGGGTTGGGCCCCAGGGCAGTGCAGGTGCAGCCCTTTGCCTGTGGCTCACCAGGACTGCAGGTCCCCAGGCAGTGAAAGGTCTTTTTCTGGCTGGATGAAGTAGAGGGCTCAGCCACTGCTGATAATCTTTGCCACAAGCCTGTGGGTACCTGCGGGGGGAATGGTTTGAGCCACTTAACCAAACTCTAAAGGCTTCCAAGGGCTGATATAAGGACTTGGTGGATGAATTTATGACCTGTGGCAGTGTTTCAGTGCCGTTTACTAAGAACAGGAAGGCTGGTTCGTGAGTGTCAGCACCAAACTGCACAGTGTGCTGGTGCCTCCCCCAAGATGGGGTTGAAACCAGCCCACAGACTGTGGTACCAGCACAGGGGTTGGATCTGTGGCAGGTGGCCAAGGAAGAGAGAGGGAAGCCCAGTGTATGTCTGGTGACAGCCACAGGTGCTAATGGGAGATGTGGAGTTGGGATGAATCCTCCAGGGCTGGGAGTCCTTGATGCCCAGAAAGGGCCAGGGGGCCCTGGTGGGGTGAGGACACAGCAGCAACCTGTGCTCACTGGGGGAAGTGTGGGAAGGGTGAGCTGGATGTGGTGAGGAGTCAGGGGCTGACCCCGCTCGCTATGGGGGGACCTGAGCAGAGTTTGGGGGCCGAGGACCTTTGCATTCCCTCACTGAGACAATCCCTGGCCTTGCACAACCAAAGCCAGCGTGCCTTGGGCTCTGTGCTGGGGTTGCTCAGATGAGTCTTTTCTATCTGTGCACACTTTTGTAATGACCACTCTTTTTGTACAACTTTTTGGTGGGAAATTTTTTCTGAAATAAATTCTTTAAACCAAACTGCTGCCTGGATAGTTTTCTGTTCCTCTTTCTGCTTCCCAGGGTCCGCAGCCATGCTGTGGCTCTTGGGATGTGGGAGTGCTCCCTGCTCTCACTTCACTGCCCTGCAGGCACCCAGCTCCACCCTGCGCCCAATCCTGCACTGGGATTAACTGGGTCACTCGGCCAGCACTGCTCCCCAGAGGATTGGTCCCTTGAGCCTCCAGCTTCTCCATATCTGTGCAGTTCTGGCACTTTTTCCCATTACCTGGGATGCAGGGCTGCAAGCAAACCGGTTGTATTTTTCCACACTTGTTTTCCTGTTTGTGTCCAGGCTCCTGGAGGACAGACATTTTCCTCTGTCCTGGAAGCCTGGCAGGGACCCATCAGGTCCAGCTGGGAGCTGGGACACTCCTGTCTTGGCTCAGACAGTCCTAAGGAGAGTTGGGATTGGCCCCCATGTTGTGTTGGCTGGGAGCTGCTGCCATGTGGGGAGAGCAGGGAGCCTCTTTCACCTGCTTCCTTGGGCTGGAATTTGGTTTTTCACAGCATTTCTGTGCTCCACATTTCTGTTGGCATGGCAAATCTGAATGCATGCAAGGCAGGATTTGAGTCAGGGCCTTAGGGCTTTAGTTTTCTCTTCCACGGACTGTGCTGCTTAAAAATACTGCCACTGGAATNAGCTGCTCAGCCTTGCAGCTGCATCAGAGCACGTGCTTCTGCCCTGGGCCAGGGGAGAGAACTTGTCCCTGTGCTTGCCTGTGAGAACCTGGTACTCCTGCAACCTTTATTCAAATCTGGTTTTTATTTGGCATCCCTGGTGCTCTGATTAATTTTTCCTGGGGGAGGATTAACCACCTTGCAGGGAATTTGTTTGCATCCCCATTTGGGGGGATCGTGTCTGGATCTGCCACTGGCAGCAGCAGCCGTGGCTGGTGCTGTGTGGCCTCTTGTGGTTTTTTGGTTACATCAAAGGGGACACAAAGCACAGCGCTGCACCCCGCAGGTGGAGATGACCCCGAAGGCAGCCCTGTGACCAGGCAGATCCCAGCCAGCTCCAGCCTGGCACAAGGGAGTCATTCTGTGCTGGCAAACACCGAGCAGCGGGGCTGGCCGGGGGCTGCTGGTCAGCCCTGGATCATCTGCCCCGGCTGCACAAGGAGATGTTTATTCCCCGGGCCGCAGGGGGAGGCGAGTGCCCAGCACCCCGTGTCTGTCCTGCCGTGTCCTTCTGTGAAACCGCGTCACACGGTGACGGGGACAGGCCATGCCGGGCTGGGAAACCCCGTGCCCGTGGGCAGCGCTGCCGGTGCCCCTGTGGGAGCGATCTCTCCAGCAGGGATTCTTGTGAACGCCTCCAGGTTCTTCTCGTACAGTTGGGCAGTAGCGCAGTGAGGTAGGGAGGGCATGGCTAAGCTGGGGCTCCTTCCAGGAAAGGGCTGCACTCCTGAATCCTGAACCCTGGAGGGGATAAAAATACCTCGTCTGGACATTTGGAGTCAGGCACGGTGCAGACCCTTCCAGAGGCAGTGCTTTCACAACTGCTGGCAGTGCTGCCGGTGCTCCCTGCAACCTTCTGTTGCTTATCTGCCCCGGCTCCAAAGTCCTGATTGAACAGCCCGGGCTGGTCCAGGTTTATTGGGGGATTTGGGCTCCCTGGGGGTCTGCTGAGCCGGAACGGCCCCGTGCCCTGCGTGGCAGCACCGAGACCCGACCCCGGGCAGGAGGCGCGTGATGCAATTACAGTGCCGGGATTATTTATAGCTCTTGGCCCCGTGCGCTGGAAAATGCTGCCCAGACCATCCGTCAGAATCTGCTCTTTGCGAGGGGCACGGAAACACACCCCCAGCCCCTGCTCTACTCCTCTATCCTGACATTTTTGCCTTTCAGTCCCAAAATTGTGGGACCCCTTTGCCTCGGCCGCAGGGCTGCTGGGAACCTCTCCCCGCTGCAGCTCACGGCTCTGCAGGGTGCTGGGACACGCCGGTCCTGTGGCTCCTTTCTGCAGCATTTTGGGGGCTCCCCCTTCCCGGTGCCCTCCCCGTCCCCGGAGGATGCTTGGTGCCATCACGGTGGCCCCAGCCCGCAGCTGAGGCTGCTGTCCTGTGGCCTGGGGGGGCAGTGGCGGGGCCGGCGGGGATGGTGACACGCGAAGCTTGTGGCCATTCCGGCGCTGGCAAGGACAGAATGTGCCGGGGCTGGCGCAGCCCTGCGAGGGCCGGGATTAGCTGCGCCGCTGCTGCCTCCGGTCCGGGCGCCCGTCCAGCTCCCAAAACAAGCACCGCCTTCCCCCATCCCAGCTGGGCTGAGCCCTGCGGGGTGCAGCTCACCCCAGAACCTGCCCAGGGGCACCCAACGGGGCCTGATCTGTTTGCACGGGGGACGGGTGGTGATGATAAATCCAGATTTTGGCCGAAGTGGAATGCCCTGTTGTGTCCTTGTGATGGGGTCAGGGTTCAGCCACCGCCCATGCTCAGCATCCTTGCGCCGATGGGATGCTGGGCTGGCAGCACCCGCACCCTGCGGTGCTGACGGAGGCTCAGGAGCACGGGGACCCGCCCAGCCCGAGTCACAGGGTCCCCGAGCACCGCAGGAACAGTCCCCAGCAGCGCCAGGCCTCGCTTTGGGTTTGCTCCAGCCCCGGGCGCTGCAGAAGCACCAGGGCTGAGGATGGCATGGTTTGGCCCTGGCAGCATCTTTGGGGTCGGGGACTCTGAGGCTCCCCTGCACGCGGCAGAGCTCTGCCAGAGCTCCGGGAAGCAGCCGTGCACCCCGACGTGCCGGGGCGGCATCGCGGCCGCCCTCCGCCCGCTGACTCAGCCGCCTGCCTGCCGGAGCTGCTCCCGCCCACGGAAACCGCAGGCAAAGTCCCCGCATCGCTGCGCCGGGGGTTTTCCCTCCGGCTCGACAGGAATCGCAGCTTTTCCCCAGCCTGGTGCGGGCAGCGAGCCCCTCCGGCTGCGGGGGAAAACTGCGGAGAAACCGCAGGATTTTTTTATTCTAAACCGTTTTTTTAATGCTTAAACACGGGGTCTGGAGCAGCCGGATGGCCGTGTCGCACGTGTGACACGTCCCGTCCCCTGTGAGCATCGTGCCAGCAGCATGGTGACATCACCGAGACACCTCACAAACCCCGGTGGTCATCGGTGCTGCCGGTGTTGTCTTTGCAGCAAACCGCCACCTTTATTCACTGTATCAAAACCAACCCCTTGTTTTTTGGGTCTGACCCCACATGTGGGGTTCCTCTCTGTTGACACTGCCCGGCCCTCTGCACAGTCGCTCCTCGCTGCCTCCCCTCCTCGGGCAATGGAAAATTTTTTGACTTTTTGACTTTCCTCCAGTTGTTTGGGAGCGAGGAAGGGGCCGGTGCCGCGCACAAACATGTCTATGTATAAACACTGGGGACCGCGCCAGGGATGCAGCCGCCAGCACCGGAGCCTCCTCACGGAGCCGGGTGTCCCTTCTCCTGCCGGGACCCCAGTGCGGCGTTCCATGCTCAGTGACCCAGAGCCATCCCCGTGGGGGCAAAAATATTTTGGCTTTGTTAAAAAAAAAACAAACCAAAAACAACAACACTTAAAGAAAAAAAATCCTCCCCTCCCGGGTCATCCAGCGGCGGCACGTGATGTGTTGGCACACAAACAGGGAGCCTGGGGACAGCGCCCACCCGGCTGGGGACGGGGCACGGCTCCCACGCCACGCGCGGGGACGGGCTGGGATGTGCGGGTGACACGGCCGTGCCTGGTGCCACGGAGGTGGCGCGATGGGACTTTGCTCCCAGCGCCGCTCCACGCCCCGGCTGGGTTTGCTGTCACTCCCAGGGGCCGCTTCACAAATGGTAGAAAAGTCCCCGTCCAGCCCCGGGTGCGTGCGCGCCCCCGCTGTGTCCAGGGGGATGTGGCACGGTGACATCCTGACCCCGCAGATAAAACCTGGTTCGTGGGGCACCAGGGAGGAGCGAGGGGCACCAGTCACTGGTGAGCTGCTCTGGGTGCCAGTGGGGACACAGCTGTCCCCAGCTGAGAGGCGAGGAGTGCGGGGCTGTCACCTCACTGCTTCCTGTCACCTCGGCAGTGATGGGGCAGCCTCGTCAAACCCCACGGCTCTGATCCGCCCACGCCCCAACCTCAAAGTCTTCAGAAACCAGGTTGTGCTCCTTTTTTTCTTCCTTATCACCCTGCAAGAAGCAGCAAATTGGAGTTGATTTAACAACAAATAAACAAAATCAAAGAAACAAACAAACAAACAAACAAAAAAAAACAAAACCAAAAAACCAGACCAAGCTCGGTTTGGGGGGAGAAGGGTCCAAGCCAGCTCGCAGGGATGCCCACACATCCCCAGCAGCCTGCAATGAGCCCCCTCCCATCTCCCAACCTCTTTAGCAAGCCTGAAGGCGTTATCTTTAAACGCGAGGGGTTATGTGGAGCAGGGAGAGGGATTTTCCTGCTGAGCAGCTGTGTAAATGCCACCGCATCCCGGCCCCGCGATGGGGGCAGCGGTAGCCCGGGGGTTCCCGGCTGGTTGGAGGTGGCTGCGCCGGGCAGCGCTGGTGGGGAGGGCGGTGCGGCGCTGCCGGACGGTCCCGGAGGGGCTCGAGCCGGTTCCCTCCGCTTTCCCGGCTGTTTCGGCGTGTGAAAAAATGAGGGAGAGTCAACCTGCCCTCAAAGAGCTGGTAAACACCCTGGGAGAGGATCTGCGGGAAGGGGGGGCTGCTCTTGGTCCTGTGTTTATCGCTGCAAAGCTGGGCTGGCGCCTTGCTGGGATGAGACAGATGGGGGAGGCTGCTGTAAAAAGGCGATTTTTTGGGGGGCTCTCTAGTTATCGAATTGTCCTTAGCTCAACTCTGGCCGTCTGCTTGAGCAAAATATGTTTATGCTGCAAAACCTCTGGCCGGCTCCGCTGCCAAGGGGGCAGGGACCGCGTGTGGCGATAAGGGCGCAGCGTCCTCCCCCTTCCCGATCACCCGATACCCAGGGGAGCGCACGGAGGCGGCCGCCCGCCTCCCGACACCCTGAGTTTATGATTTCTTTTACTATTATTATAAAGTTTCCGCTGAAATAAAAAACAAAACAAAACAAAACAAACCCCACCATAATTCAATAGCTGTTGCTCTGCAGCTGCCAAAGCCTGGAAAGCTCTGGCCGTGCCAGGGGCTGAGCTGCCCCTGCGGCTGCGAGCAGCCATCCGAGAACATTCAAACTGCGGGGAAGAAAATGCTTCCTGCCATGGGGCGGCCGTTCCGGGCAGGGAGAAGATAGTTTTAAACCACTTCTCCCGGCTGGCGTGCTGGGGCTTGCAGCATCCCGGCGGGGTTTGCAGTGATCTGAGCATCCAGTGCTGCCCCGAGGGCAGCTCCGAGCCCCTCTCGGTAGGGGGGGAAGATGAAATATTCACTTTCGCTGCTGCTTCAAGCCGTTTTCCGTGGCTGGGTTTGGAAATAGCCGTGGCCCGGGTGAGGCTGTTGAAGCTGACGTGAGCAGGAAAGAGCCGGGGCGGCCCCGGGGCCTGTTTGCGAAGTAGAACCGAGTTGTTGTTGTTGTGACACTGAATGGTTGCAAAACGCCGGCGCTGAAACACCCGTGACTTTCAAAACAAGCTGAGTCCAGCTGCGGCCGGGGGCTCTCTGTCCATCTGTCCAGCTGTGGGCCCTGCAGCCCCTTCCCTGCTGGGATTTCTGTACCAGCAATGCTTGGTTTTTTTGGGGGGCAGAAGAATCCCATAAGCCTTTTTTAGGGAGGAAAAGACCCAATCCCCCATCTGCAGAGGTTTCCTACTGCAAGGAGCTGCCAAGTGTCCTGCCCAGAGAAGCTTTGCAGTGCTTGGGGGGTGGATGAGATGAGCTGTCTGCAGCCCTTGAATTCTGCTTAAAACATAATAATAAAAAAAAAAAAATCCCAGGGATCAGTTTGTTTGCTTAGGGATTAAGTCACCTAATCTGCCTGGCAGCGGGTGGCATTGTGGAGGTGGTGGCAGCGGTGGCTTTTTGCCCAGCAAATAATCCTGCTCCCGGCCACGGCTGGTGGTCAGGCTGGGCTCAAACCTCTGGTTTAGGGAGCAGGAAATGGTGCTGGGTGCAGGGAAAAGGTTGGGAGAGGGATGTATGGATGAGGAAAGTGGCTGGGAAAGGGAATGAGGGAGGGGGTTGCAGAGTTGTGACCTTGTCCTCTGCCCGTGTTAAAGCTAGGCTGTGGCTCTCCAGGGCTGTTTCCCTGAGACTGGAAAACAGGTTAGACTTCTCAGCCTGGGAACAAAACATCTTAATCTGGTGTTAAAATATCAGTCTGGGCCTGCAGGGATGGACCTCTCCTTCCACAGGGGCTCAGATCCCCCAAGGGCTGATGTTGATGGGGCCAAAGCAAGCCCCTCTGGCTATTGTGTGTTCTGTCTCTGAGATCACATCCCCCAAAATCAAAAGGAAATGGCTTCAAGTTGCACCAGGGGAGGTTTAGGTTGGATATTGGGAAAAATTTCTTCATGGAAACGGTTGTCAAGCACTGGCACAGGCTGCCCTGGGCAGTGGTGGAGTCACCAGCCCAGGAGGGATTTAAAAGCTGTGTGGCTTTGGCACTTGGGGACATGGGTTAGTGGTGGGCTTGGCATTGCTGGGTTAGAAGTTGGACTTGATGATCTTAGAGGGCTTTTCAAACCTTAAAAATCCTGTGGTTCTATAAAATCAGGGAGCCAAGAGCAAATCCCCAGGCTGTCACCGCCTCCCTGCAGCTCCTTCTGGCTGCCCCACCTGCTTCCTTGGGATGCAGTGCTGAATTTTCCACTCCACAAGAGGAAGTGGAGCCAGGTCAATCCATGTGCACATGTCTCCAGTGCCATTTGCTTTTGGGGACAGGGACCCTGTGAGAATAGGGAGAATAGGGGTTTTTCCCTTCAGGGCAGAGATACTCCATGCAAAATGACATTGTAGCCAGTGGTGTGTGGGCAGTGCTGGCACCGTTGGGTGTGAACCGGGAAAGCCATGGAATGACTTTGGGGTCGATGCATCGTAATGGCACTGGGCTGACCTTTGTCTTCCCTGCTGGGATGGATTTTGGCTGCTTATCCCAGGGCTGTCCTGGAAGGAGTGCCCCTTTGTTGTAATGAGTCCCCTGCTGGGTGTAATGAGTTGTCCTCAGGCTGTGGGTGGCAGTGGCTCTTGCCAGGCCTAACCAATGCCCTGTGGCACGTCTGGGTGCTGTGCTGGGGTAGAGGAGCAGGCAAGGTCACATCCTGGCTGCAAAAGCTGGCCTGGTGGCTGTCCTTGGGTCACCAAGCTCAGCATGGCACCTGGGGACTCATTTGGAAACCAGTCCTGTGAAATTTAAACTAATTAGCAAGCCCTGAGCTGCTCGCTAGCACTAATTGGCAAGCCTGGCTTGATTAGTTTTCCCTGGCACGTCCATGGCTCCACATGGCACCGTGTTCCTGGCAGAGCACTGCCCAGCTTGGGACACGTGTGGGGACAGAGCCACTGGTGGGGACAAGGTCACCCCTGAAGGTGTCAGAGGGATGTGAGTGGCACCATGGATGGGATGGATCCCTGACGAGTGACCCCATGGGGGCAGTGAGGAGGGTCTCATGTCCCCTCCCTGCCCAGGGTGTTTTTAAGGCAGTGGCCAGGGCTGGCTGTCCTGCTGTGAACTCGTTCCATGAGCTGGAATGATTAACTGGCATCGGTGCTGGCCCCGAGCCGGGCTGTGTTTACTGCTGCCACCCAACCGTGCTGAGCTTCCAGTGACCCTCAGCGCTTTCCCCCATGGCTCTGACCCCCAAAACCGGCTGTAAACAGGGGCCGGGGCTGAAACCAGAGTGTGCCCGTAACCAGATACTTCCTCCTCGTGCGCCTGGTGTGCTCTGAAGAGAGCCTGGCGTCACCCAAATGCCAACAAAATCCCTAAATCTGATCTCTGCGCTGGGTTTCTGTGTGGCAGCACGCCAGATCTTCCCCCTCCAGCTGAACCCCAGGGATTTCGGAGGCTGGAGAGGCAAAGTTTCCGGGCACAGGGGCCTGGCACAGACACTGACACACACGCCTGACACATGCGGGGAGGAACGGTGGATTTACTCCGCCGAGAGGCTGGGAATCGCCGTGGGGACGTGGGGCTGGTGCCACCTCGTGGCTCCACCAGCAGCTGAGCCGGGCTGGACGCGCGGTGCCGGACAGAGCCGGTGACACGGTGATGGGGGTCCTGCGTGTGTCCATCTGGACGAGACCCCCAGCCATGGGAGCGACAGCACCGCAGCCGCCTCGTCCCTGGAGCGCTGGGAACGGCCATAAATCCAACCCCGGCTGTCCCTGGCCGAGCCCGGGGTGAAGGTGCTGCCCTGGTGCTCTCTCCGCTCGGTATCTCCGCGGTTTCCGCCCGCGGGTGCCGCTGCTGCGAGCGCAATTGGAGTGAAATACTTTGCAAAACACGAGTGGAGCCAAGAGCAGCAGCGAAGAGGCTGACTGTCAGTGGCTGAGACACCGCGGCTGTGCACCTGTATTTCCCCGTGTTACTAAACTCACGTAGCTTTTAGGTTTTTAAGGTTTTTTTTTGCCGTCTCAGCAAGTAAACACCGCCGCACCAGGCAGAGAAAACCACAAATTGCTTTTCATCTCCACTTCTGTCCCAGATAAGGCCCGAGACGGCGGCGTCACCCCACGGGAAGGGGCTGGGGGGGCCCCATGGATCACCCCTGTCCCGGCTGCCTGGCTGCGTCCTCCACAGCGCCGTGGATCGAACCTCGGCTCTAAGTGCTTGCTGTAATCTCTGGTCAGGCGAGGAAAAAACATCTCAGCCCTGCTGCTTTGTGCAGTTATTTTAATTTTTTAAATATGTTTTTTTTTTTTTTCTTTCTTTCACATTTTAATTTTTTTTTTTCAGGTAGTTGATGTTTGGTGCTGGGGCTTTTTTGCATCCCCACCAGGATACTGGTTCCAGAGGTAGCAGCCGGCTGGGATGAAGCTCTGCCTCCTCCCAGTCCAGGCATGGAAATACCTTCGGTCCTGGCCAGACTGTGCAGCCGCTTCTGCTCGGGTTTTATCGCCGGTGAAAAGTTGAGGCTGCGAATTGTGTGGCCAAAACTTGTCCTGGTGCAATGCTGCATCCAGAGGCATCGCCTTCCTTGTCCTGGAAACCAGAAAACCCCCTGAAAGTGCCGGTGCCACCCACGGACGGGGCACTCAGCATCCCACACAGACACTCCGCATTCCATGGGACACCCCCGTGCCCTCCCTGCCGTCCATCCCCGCTGCTGATGGCTACGGCACCGACTTCTACGGCGAGGGATCCCATCCTTCCTCATCCCTGATGATGATGGGTTTATCGGAGATGAGCAGGGCAATGGGGATCAGCGGCTGGTGCAGCCCCTGCCTTCCCTCCTCCTCTCCGGGTGGGTGCCCGGTGCAGCTGGTGCTGTCGGAGGGTGGAGATCCCAGCGGGCTCAGCATGTCCTGCCTGCGGTAGGTGAAGGGCAGCTCGTCCCCACAGCCCGGCGGGGACACCAGCACTGCCGGGGGCTGTTCCAGCGCCGGGCCGGGCTGCGACACGTCGGGCTGGGGCACCGCAGTCTGGGTGCCCGTGTCTGTCGTCTCCTCGCTGGGATCCGGCTCCGTCATCAGCAGCTCGGCTGGGTTGAACCTCTCCAAGGGCTCCAGGAGGCCTCTCGGGGGCTGGCCATAAGGGTTGGGTGGGTTTGGGGTGGAACATCCCGTGCCAGGGCTGTGCAGGGACGTTTGGGGCTGTGGGATCTGCCCCCTCCTGCACCTTACACCTCACCTGGCTCATCTCGCCGTCCGAGAACTGGATGGCTTTGGTGCCCACGGGCTGGGGAAGCGGGGGGAAGAGGAGGCGGCGAGCCCTGAGGAGGGAGTGGTTGATGAGGGATGGTAATGGTGGGGGTGGCCTGAGCGGCTTTGGGGACGAGGGTGCTCTGTCACCTCTTTTTGGTCAGGTGGTAGATGGCAGCTGCGGCGGGGAGACCAAGCGAGATGCCCAGGTACTTCAGATTGCCTCTCCACACTGCTCCCTGTGGGCCTGGGGATAGGCATGGCTGAGTGGTGACATTCCTGCCCCCAACAGGGACACAGGAGACGTTTTGGGGTGAGGGCGAGCACACAGTGGAGAGAAGGGAGTGGGGAGTGGGGAGGGCACGGGGTCTCAACCATTACCCAGCGCCTTGGTCTGGAAGCGCCACCAAGCGCTGCAGGTCCCCTCGCCGTCCTCTGTCACCTCCCAGACACCCACCCTGTAGGCTGTGCCAGGCTGGAGGTTTTGGAGGGTGTAGTTTGATGCCGTGGCATTCACTTCACTGTCTGGGCAAACAAAATCGAATGTGAGGCAGCCTGACGGCTGCCTGCGGGCAGCACCCTCCGCCTGCCCCACGGGGATCGGGGGTCCCACTCACAGGTCACGTTGTCCCCCTCGGCCGAATGGCAGATGAGGTACTTGGCCAGCGCGCCGGGACAGGCAGCACGTGGGGACGGTGTCCACTGGAGGACAACTGCGACATCTCCGGTGC
This sequence comes from Rhabdornis inornatus, assembly GCA_013397075.1. NCBI lineage: Eukaryota > Metazoa > Chordata > Aves > Passeriformes > Rhabdornithidae > Rhabdornis > Rhabdornis inornatus. Next base: position 400,119 of record VWZS01007399.1, on the reverse strand, counting down.
TGATGTTGATGGGCACGACCAGCGAATCTGCGTGCGAAAAAACCTGGGGATTATTTCAGGAGAGCCCTTTCTGGAGTGAAGCCAGGTGCGGATGCTCCTGCTCTCACACGCACCGTTGCTGTCGTAGCGGTGCCACAGGGCGAAGGTGGCCCAGCCGCGCTCCGCGTCCCAGCCGTGCACGGCCAGGCGGTGACAGCCCGGCGCTGCCAGCGCTCCTGGGGAGGAACCGGGGTGCTGCTTAGACCCTCTGACCCCGGCTGGGGGGACAGCGGGGGGCTTGGGGCGCTCCCTTGCCTCTCTGCGTGTGGCTGCTGCTGGCAGGGAATTCCTGCTGGATGCAGACTCCCTGTTTCGGAGGCCCTGGCAGTGTCTGCTGCTCGAAGCAGAAGGCATCGCCAGGGACCGGCGCTTCCCACTGTGCAGTCACGGTGCCGCCGGCCACACTGATCTCCTTGAAGCTGAGATCTGGGATGAAACGGGAGATATTCAGGGTAGATGGAAAAAATAACTCCCTGAGGTCTGCCAGGCGAGCTCAGCGTTTCTAGAGGGGCAGGTACCCGCACGCTGCTCTGCCGGCACACGGAGCTGCTGCGCCGGCCCCGGCCCCGCGGCGTTGACCGCGGTCAGCAGGATTTTGTATTCAGCGCCGGACAGGGTGAGGTTGTGCTCTGTCTCCTCCCAGGGCAGCTCCACAGTGTCTTCCTCATCTGACTCTGCACAGCCACATGCCAACATGTGGACGTCCAGCTTGTAGGTGACATCCCTTTGCTCCTTGAGGACTGGCTGGGGAGGAAAAGGGGGTGACTCGGGAGATGAAATGGTAGGGGACACCCAGAAGGGCCCCCAGGGATGCCACTGTACCTGCCAGCTCAGCCTCAGCACCCGCTGCCCATCTCTCCCCAGTTTGCCCAACTGATGGCTCAGCACTGGGCTCTCCAGGATTTCTGCAGGAGGAACAAGCCTGACTGAGCCATCAACATTTTCGGGAGCTGTTGGGACCTCACCAGGCTCCTCTCCTCTTCCTCACCCTCGGGAACAGAGATGTTGCTGCTCCAGTCACTCCAGTAGCTGCTCCAGTGGGGAAGCTTTTGCCGGAGCTGGACCACGAAGGTGCCATTGACCCCCAGTACACAGGTCACTAGAGAGGGGTGGCAGGGTCATCTGGGGAGTGACCCCTCCTTTCCCCGACTTTTGGCCATCACAGGGTGCTGGCTGAGGAGCACCCTCAGGAGATGCTTGTCCCCAACCACCCCACAGGATAAACCAACCTGAGACATTTCTACCTGTTGCCATCACAGTCTCACACGTCACCTGCAGAGAGAACCAGGCATGGAGACACCCACCCAGTAAAACCAGTATTTTACTGGGACATCAGTGCTGCCCTGTGATCCCCAAACATCCCAGGGGCTGGGAGAGCCAAACAGTGCAGGGTTCATGGTAACCAGGGTTCCCCTTAATTCTGGGACCTTTCTGGCAGCAACTGAGAGGGATGGGGGGGTCCCCAGCTGTGAGAGCTTCACTAAAAACAAGCATCCGGATTTTATCTGTTGTCGTCATTAGTATAATCTGGGGTTTTGTCTGTGTAATCCCTGAGAATCCTGTTATGGGCAGCAGCAGGATCCCATGGCCGAAGGACAAGGCAGAGCTGACAATGCAGCGAAACAGATGGGACACAGCTGGGTTTGGGGGGGACAGTGACATCACTGAGCCCCCACACTCCCTGGGCTGCCGTGGTGCTCCTGACTGTCCTGTCAGTCACTGCCAGCTCCAGCAAATAGCATTTTCACCTGTGTCCAGTTTTTACCTGTGTCCAGCCGCTGTCTCCCACCATCCAGAAATGAGCCTCATGCTGCGGTGGCTGCTCCAGGCCACGGCACTGTGGCTGCGGCACCTTCACTCTCAGCAGGCCACCAGTCTTGGAGAAAAGCATCCCAGTAGGAGGTGGATCCAGTTTGACTGGAAAGATGAGGCGTTTTTGGGTGGTCTGGCAGTTTTTAGTGCCAGTGCTGGCTGCCAGCCTGGTCCCCGGGGCACTCACCAGCCTTGTTGAGGTAAAGGGTGTGGTTGCGGGTCCTGTGGACCTGGTCCCCCCAGCGTGCCTCCACCCAGGCCGTGGTGTTCTCTAAGATGTACACTTGGCCATGCGGGGGGCTGTAGTTGGTCACCGTGCCCACCTCGAACCGGCGGCATCGGCTGCGCTTCTCAGAGCTGGGGAGGGAGCGGGCACAGGGTGGGATCGGGACACATCCCATGGGCTCCCCCTCCCCGCCGCGCTGCCCAACTCACCAGAAGTTCAGGACGTAGGAGGTGCTGCCGGCGGGGCCGAGGGGCGGCCAGGAGCAGTGGAAAAGCTTAGGGGTGCTGCATTTCTTCCAGCAGGAGACTTCGTGGGCTGCCACGGTGCCTGCGGGACACGGCAGTGGCTGGGGGCTTCTGCATCCCAAACTCCATCCCGTGCATGGAGGGAGCAGTGGTGTGGCTGTTGCCTGCTTGCCATGCTGCTCAATGGGGAATCAGAGCAGCCGCACCAGCGATTCTCACCCCAAGCCCCCCGTGTTCCCCCTCCCCGGCGATGCGGCGCTGGCCGGCTCGCCCTGCTGCCAGCGGGCATTCACCATCTTTACTCTGTCCCTGTGGTTTTGGGTGAGTATCTCCATCTCTCTCCGGGAGCTCCCCCGGTCTTATCACCCCCGAATCATTCATTGAAAGTCTTCTGAAGTTATCTCTCATCTCCCAGCACCGCAGGAGCACTTACCGCCGTGCGCCAGCGCGACCAGCGCCGCCAGCAGCCGCCCCAGCATAGCCCACCCGGGCTGTCCCACAGCGGACCCGGGCTCCGCTGCCCTTCCCGGCTGCCCAATCCCCCGGCACCCCCGGGTGCCCTTCTCGGGCGTGGCGGCAGCCCCGGTGCTCAGCGCAGCTTCCCGCGCTTGGGGTTTCCTCTTCTGCTGAGACTGTGCCGTTCCCAGGCAGGGCAGAGCCCTAGACGTGAGTGCATGCCCCACTTTTACCAAAAACAAAAGAGAAAGCAACCGAAATATTCCCCTTTTTTTGCCGGCACGGCTGCCGGGATGAGGCCAACCCTGTCCCGCGGCTGCACCGCATGTCCCGGCCGCGCCACGTGCCCCGGCACGGCAGAAGCGCAAGGTAAGCGAAAGATGAGTCTTGGGGTTTTTGGTGGGTGGTTTTTTCTCTTTTTTTGCGTGCAGCGTGTTTCTGGTCCTTTGCCCGTAACTGGGTGGATTTCCAGCCGCTGCTCCAAGGTTGGGGTTCTCTGGTTTATTTTTGGGGGGGGACTGTTGTGCTCGTCCCCGGAGCCACTCATTCCCTGAGCTGCGAGAACAAAGCCCCAGTGAGGCGGGAGAGCGCGGTGGCACCGGGGCACCAGAGCCGTGTGACGGGGCGGGAGAGCCGGGACGGTGGAGCCGGGTGGCACCGAGGGCCGTGCACAGAGTGCCCTTGTTCCCGCAGAAAGCGGCCCCTTGTGTGGCCCCTGCTCGGGGCCAGAGGGCGGCGGTGGCGGGAGTGTCCCTGTGCTGGGACAGCGTGGGCAAGGCCGGGCTGGAGGCACAGAGGGTCCCCTGGCACCTCCTGACCCTCCCTGTGTGTCCCGCTGTCCTGCCCGCGGTGGGAGTACACACCAAGCCCTGCCGTGCCAAACTGGACGGTGAGGGCTTTGCTGTGCCACGACAGACAGCAGGACTGGGCTGGGCTGGGCTGGGCTGGGCTGGGCTGGGCTGGGCTGGGCTGGGCTGTGCCATGCTGAACCAGGCCATGCTATGTCATGACAAGCTATGCCATGCTGGACCATGTTGTGCCAGGCTTGGCCGTGCTGTGCTGTGCTGGACCATACTGGGCAGTGGCTGCCGCAGGCCACACGTTCTGTGATGCACTGTGACAACCAGGGCAGACCTGGGCTGGACCACACCAAGCTCCCAGCCCCACGCCCTGCTGTGCCAGCCCCAGGCCTTGCCATGCTGGGCTAGACTGTGCCAGCCTCAGGCCATCATGTGTGTGCCACAGCTGATGTGCTGGGCTATGTCCAGCCAGAAAGACTGTGACAGGTCAGGCTGTCCCATGCTGTGCTGTGCAGGCCTGGGCTGTGCTGTGCCATGCTGTGCCATGCCATGCTGTGCCATGACGTGGCAGACTCTGCAGTGCCAGGATATGCTGAGTCAGGCAGACTGTGCCAGCCTTTGCCAACCTCATGATGTGCCATGCCATGCCATGCCATGCCATGCCATGCCATGCCATGCCATGCCAGACTGTGCCATACTGGGCTGTACTGAGCCAGGCAGACTGTGCCAAACCCAAAACATACCATGTCCTGTCACCCTCATACTGTGCCATGCCTTGCCAGTCCTGTGCTGTATTCTGTGCCAGTCCCATGTTGTGCCAGGCCCATGTCATGTCAGCACCATGCCTTCCTGTGCTGTGTCATTCCAGCCATGGGCCGTGTGGGTCTCATGCCATGCTGTGCCATCCTCAGGCCATGCCAGCCCCATGCTGTACCATGCCAGCCCCATGCTGTGCTGTGCCATCCCCAGGCCATGCTGTGCCACACCACCTCATGCTGTGTTGTGCCAGTCCCACGGCGTGCCGGCCCCATGGCATGCCGGCCCCATGCTGTACCATGCCAGCCCCATGCCATGCTAGCCCCATGCTGTGTTGTGCCAGCCCCATGCCATGCCACCCCCAGGCCGTGCCAGCCCTGTGCTGTGCCATGCCAACCCCATATCGTGTCAGTCCCATGCCGTGCTATGCTGTGCCAGACCCATGCTGTGCTGTGCCAGCGCCGAGCCGTGCCGTGCCAGCCCCGTGCTGTGCCAGCCCCGAGCCGTGCTGTGCCGTGCCAGCCCCGGGCTCGGTGCTGATGCGCGTCCGGTGACGCGTTGGGGCCGCTGGGCGGCGCCCCGGGCGCNGGTGGGTGCTGTAAGTTGAGAGGTGGGTGCTCCGGGGGTGGGTGCGCAAAGGGTGGGTGCTGTAGGTGAGCAGTGGGTGCTCTGAGCGCTTGTGAAGCGGGTGCTGCGTGTGCAAGAGGTGGGTGCTGCGGGTGGGAGTTGGGTGCTCTGCATGAGGGTGCGAGAAGTGGGTGCTGTGTGCGGGAGTGGGGGGCTCTGCGTGGGTGTGTGAGAGAGGTGGGTGCTGTGGGTGAGAGGTGGGTGCTGTGGGGGCCAGAGGTGGGTGCTGTGTGTGAACAGTGTGGGCCAGGAGCCGGGCACCCACCTGGGAGCCTGGCGGGCTCTGAGCCCGAGCTATGCCAGGGGATGTTGGTGCGGGGTACCGAGCTGTGCGGGGGCTCCCTTGGGAGCACCGTGGTCCCTCCAGCCCAGCTCCCGATGCCGGTTCGTGCCGAACCGCTGTGCCAGCCCCTCTCTGAGCCCCTCTATTGCCTGGCGCTCCTGCTGCCTTAGGCAGAGGGATACTCATCCTCCTGCCCATCCTGCACCCGCTCCCACAGGAACCCGGCGCTCTGCCGCGCTCGGAGCGGTGATGACCGGGGACCCCCCGGCTCGCAGAGTTGAGAGCTGAGCCGGATTTTCCGGGTGACCTGACGCCTCCAGCCCCATCTGCAGTATCCGGGGGGCCCGGGCGGAGCTGTCGGGGCGGCTGGAGGACGGCACGGCGCTGCCTTCATCCGAGCTGGCAGCTCCGCGGGCAGCTGCGCTCCGCTGCACGCTCAGCCCGAGAGAGAGCCCTGTGCGGGAGCTGCCTCCCCTCGGATGCGGATGGACAGAGCCATGGCCGTAGGCTTCGGGGCTCTTGGCTGTGGGTGTCGTTCCTGGCAGTGCCGGGAAGCGCAGAGCCGTGGGACCTGGCTGGGTGCCCACATGCCCATGGCAGGAGGGGTGGGAAGAGGCTCCGACCAGGGACTTAATCCCAAAGCGCTGAGCAGCAATGCCGCCCCCGATGCTGTCCCAATGCCATCCCTGATTCTGTCCCTGATGCCATCTCTAATGCCATCACTGATGCCATCCTCGGTGCGGTCCCTAAGGCTGTCCTCACAGGAATCAGCTGATGGTTAATCCTGGCTCCCACTGGGACGTGCTGAAGGGAGATGCACAGTGCTGGACAGGAGTATCAGGCACCCTGTGGGTGCTGGCTCTGTGACACTACCCCACATGGGTCCTCAGGGCCACCGGGGGATGCTCTGGGTGTCCCTGGGGACACAGAATGGCCGGAGAGCCCCCGGCAGTGAAGGGATCTGGGTTCTCCGTGCTCTTGCACCCATAGATGTGTGTGGGCGAGCACGGGGGACAGTCCTCTGTCCCACTGTTCCATCTGAGCGGTAAAACCCTCTGCCTCCTCTGCCTCCTCCGCTATGCAGGGACTGGTGACCAGTGGCACAGCTCCGGGTGCGGGTGGGGATCCGGGCTGGGTGACAGAAGGGCTGGGTCAGGGTGCTGGGGGGCTCCCCCTCTATGTAAGGACCCCGCATCCCCTTGCCCAGCCGGGCCTGTGGTCAGCCCGTGCTGGGTGCACAGGGACACCCACACCCACGCCATGTCCCTGTCCCTGCACCCACAGACACGCCCCGTGCCACCCCGGGGCAGACACGCACCCGTGGGCCCGGGGCTGCCGCGTCCCTGTGCACCCAGGCATGATGTCACCCGTTGCCATGGCAATGCTGCTGCATCACTGCGTTGCAGCGCGCCCCAATCCCGGGATTTCCACAGGGGCTGCGTGGTGTGGGCAGTGGGATGGGGCATGGGTACCCCGGGGATTGGGGGTGTATGGGTGCTGCTGGGGGCCCCTACATGGGGGGCAGCAGCAGCTCCAGCCCACAGGGAGCTCCGTGCCTGTGCCAAAAATGGGTCTGGGCTGCTCAGGGGTACGGGACCAGTGGGCAGAGGATCAGGGCCATGATGGGGCATTAACCAGCACTTGCAGCTGCCACAGGTCCCTGCATCCCAGGGCACGCATCAGCCTGTCCACATCGTGCCACTCACAGTGTGCTGGCAGAATCTGTGACACTCTGTGGGGTGACAGGTGGCACACGGGTGGGCACCAGAGCAGTGCTGGATTCGGATGGTGCCCAACATGACAGGAGGATGGCACTGTCTTGGGTTCCTGTCCCCAGCTGCCCTTTGGCCCGTTGCACCACCTGTGAGCAAACAATTCTCACAAGAAATATTCCCAGAGGCTGGAAAAATAAACAGTGGAGGGGCTGCTGGCTGCTCCCAGGGGTGGTGGGGGGACGAGGTGGGGGACAGGGTGAAGCCACCATCCTGGGGTCATGCTCCAGCTGGGCACATGGATGCTGCTCCCACTGCACCACCCTCCTGCCACCACTCCTGGCCCTGGCCCTGGGGTCACCAGCCCTGGGGGCACTGGAAGATATCCTCTTGTGCTGGCCCAGGGTGGGTGATTTGTCACTCTCACCCTGGCACTGAGGGTGGGGATCCATCCCACGGTGACAGCTGGGTGCTGCCAGGTGTGTGGGTGTGGCTGGCAGGACTGGGGTCCTGCAGGTGGGCACCCCCCCGACTCCCAGGGCTACACTCTGACCCCACCTCTTGCTTGTCTTGTTGCAGAAGGAGCTGAGCCTGCCGCGCCGAGGAAGAGCGTAAGTCCCCGAGCTGGGCCACCCTGGGTGTGGGGTGGGCTGTCACTGAGAGGGTCACACTTGGGAACACAGCACTGGCACCGTGGGTGGCAGCAGGGATGGCTGTTGAATGGCACCAGTGCTTGTTGTCCCCAAATCTGGAGTGGCATCATCATGTTCTCTGGCACTGGAGGGGCCTGACTGCACATCTCCTGGGGTGAACTGGGATGTGCTGGGGTTAACTGGGGTGTACTGGGATGTGCTGGGGTTAACTGGGGTGTACTGGGGTGTGGTGTGCTCTGCTGTAGGTGTGTTGGGGTGTTCTAAGCAGGACTGGAGTGTACTGGGGTGTGTTGGGGTGTTCTAAGCAGTACTGGGGTGTACTGGAGTGTACTGGGGTGTGTTGGGGTGTTCTAAGCAGTACTGGGGTGTACTGGGGTGCGTTGGGGTGCTCTAAGCAGTACTGGGGTGTATTGGGGTACCCCGGGATGTGGTAGGTGGCTGCAGAGCTGCCCTGGGTGTTTGTGCTGGGCTGTGCTGGGGATGCACGGCCGGAGCACCGGGGCGGTGTTAGGGATGCACTGCAGCGATACCGGCACGGTTAGGGATGCACTGGGGCTGTACCGGGGCTGTACCGGGGCTGTACCGGGGCTGTGCTGGGCTTGCGGTGTCNGCGGCGGCGGCGGAATGAAGTCGCGTCGGGACAGGCTGAAGATCCCCTCGCTGACCTTGGAGTGAGTCGGAGCCGGGGCGGGGCGCGCCGGTACCGGCACCGGCACCGGGGGAGGGCGGCAGGACCCCGGGCCATCCCCGTCCCGCTGCTTCCCTGTCCCGACACATGCCCCATCCTGGTCCGCTCCTATCCCGCTGCATCCCCACCCCCGGGCCGCAGGTCCTGGCCCTTTCTCCTGCAGTCACAGCCCCGGCCCCTCCCGGTGACGGCCCCCGCGACAGCACCAGACCACCCGCTGTCTTTCCCAGACCCTGCAGTGCCCCTGCTGTCCTCTGCGCTCCCCTTGCAGCTCTGCCTCACTTCCCTTGCCTGACCCCTCCAGCCCATGTCCCTTTTGCTCTGGGCCCCCGGCCCTCTCCAGACCCAGGGGACTGTGCCACCGAGGGGCCACCAGCGCCATCCGTCACCCACTGACACCGCGCCGGCACGTCTTGCCTTGCAGCTTGTCTCCGAGCAGCCAGAGCCCGACGCTGCAGAGCCCCTGCAGCCCCTGCAGCCCCTTACTAACCCTGCACCCCTGGAGGTAAGACCCCCCCCAAACCCTCCTTGGGAACTGGGGCCACCTGCTCCAGGGAATGAGCGGGGAGAGGTGGAGATGGGGACAAAAAGGTGGGTCTTCTCCACTAGGGATATCCTGGGGCACCCCAAAGGGTAGGACTGTCTTTGATGGAATTCATGGAGTGATGTGGCTGGGGTCTGTGCCAGCCCCTGCACGCCCCAAAACCAGCCTGACTGTGCTGCTGGCTTTGTTCTGTTACTGACTGGTCCATTTTGGGGAGCCCCAGCGGGAATGTTGTGGCAGCAGCTCAGTCTCAGGCTCTGAGTACCCCTGCTGTGAAGGGAGACATCGAGAATGGACCAGGGCAGGACACTGTGATGGGAGCAGGGTGGGAGTGGGGATGGCACCTGGGAAACCTCCTTTGTCACTTTTTCTGTTCCGCTGTGGGTTGAAAGTGAGGAGGGGCTGCTCCGGGGAGATGGGAGGTGGGTTCCTCCTGTCTACTCCCCCCCTCTACCTTCCCCCAAAATGCCACAAGTCCCTTGCGGTGCCCTGCCTGTGGAGGTGGTGGCCGTGGTGGCCGGGCCCTGTGCCCTGTGCCAGCCGCGCTCTTGCCCCGGGGACAAGGTGCACCAGCTGTGCTGGCACCGGCGGTCACACCCCGCCCTGTGCCCCGTGGCACTGAGCTGCACCTGCCCGGCACCCGGGGGTGACGCCGCTGCCTCCGGCTGTGCCGGGGAGAGCAGCTGGTGCCGGCTGGGATCCGTGGGGAGCTCTGCTGCTGCTCAGCAACAGGCAGAGCCACTTGTGGGCAGCACGGCAGGGTTCTGCCCGGGTGCTGCCCGTGCCCTGCCTGCACATGGGGGCCCTGCCTGCTGGCCCCCTCCGCTAGCCCTGCCTGGCCATCACTTGCCCCATAGTGACTGCAGCGTGTGGGAAAACCAGTGTGGCCTTGTGAATGCTCGGCTGAGGCCTTGGGGAGAGAGTTTTTGGGATGCTCACGGTGGGGATGAGATGGTGACAAGGAGCGGGATGAGGATGGGGACAAGGACAGGCAGTCTGTGCTGGTGTCTCATGGCTGCTGGGCAGGATCCAAGGGGAAAGGTGCTGAGCCCAACCCAGCAGCACCAGGGTTTCTGGTTGTGGCACTGGCCCAGTGACTGTGGCTATGCCATCCCACACAGCTCAGGAGGTTCTGGTGGCCCTGGTGTGCCACCACGCAGGAGGCTGGGTGTCACTGGGTCTGTGCTGGGATCTCCCCGGCTGAACGGGAAAGCCACCGTGGGCAGGAGGCTGCAGGGTGGGTGGCCTCGGAGGACACATCCCATGGGTGCTAGGGTGCTCCCAGGGAGCCCCAGGCTTTGGGGCTGCCCCTGCTGGCTTAGGGGATGATATTTGCACCCCTCGAATACATCAGTAGCAGATGTTGAACCTCCATGGCAATCCTGACCCCCTTTTGGGGGTGCTGCCCTGCCTCTGTGGCAACCCAAAGCCCATTTTGGGGTGCTGCCCCATCTCTGGGTTAACCCTGACCCCATTTTGGGGTGCTGCCCTGTCTCTACGGAAATCCCAATCTCCTCTTGAGGTGCTGCCCACTTCCAGGCCAACCCTGACCTTATTCTGGGGTGATGCCCCATCCCTACTGTAACCCCGACCCCGTTTTGTGCCGCTGCCGCCTTTCCACGGTTACCCCCCCACCCCCACTTCCTCTCCTTTTGGGGGTGATCCCCCCATCTCCATGGAAACCCCGACCCCGTTTCGGGGCGCTGCCCGTTTCCATGGCAACCCCGTCGCCGCCGGGCGGGAAGGGGCGGGCGGCAGCGGGAGGCGGC
>VWZS01007399.1:369065-389473 GCA_013397075.1 Rhabdornis inornatus | reverse complement strand
GGCAGCGGTGTGCGTGACTGGGAGGGGAGGATGTGTCTTTGCATCGGGAGCACACGTGCTGTGTGGGTTTGAGGGTCTTTACACCGCGGGGGCTCCCTGGGGTGTGTGTTTTTGGGGGGTCTGGGTGCACCAGAGGATGGACCAGAGTGTATGGTCTGGGGGGGGGGCACGTGTGTGATTTGGGGTGGTGTCTTAGCACTTGGGAGACAAAATGGGGTGTGTGGTTTGGGGGGGGTCTGTGCGCATCGTGGGATGCAGCAGGGTGCTTGGTTTGGGAGAGGCAACAATGCATGGGGGGCTGGGCACCAGACTGTGTGATGTGGGGGGGCTGTGTACCAGGCTGTGTGGTTTTTGGGGGGTCACAGCACTGGGGGTCACATGTGTGTGTGTGGGTTGGGTGGGGCTATGCACCACAGCTGCATCTTTTTGGGGGATGCTGTGCACTGAGGCAACACCCTCCAGATCCCGAGTGGGGTGGGCTGTGCAGTGTTGGGTGGGTTAGTTGGGACCCCAGTGCTATAGGAGATGTAGGGTTTAGGGTTCCAGGACATTAGAGGATGTTTTGGGGTGCTCTGTACCCATCCTTGATGTGTGTGGGTTTGGAGAGGTTGTCTTACCTGTTCGAGGGGGGACATACCCTGTGGCCTCCTGAGCCAAGGTGGACACTGCTGATGGGATGGATCCCATGTGACACGTGGCCTGAGCCAGGGTCCTCAGGATGCCTGGAGGAGTGGGAAGGCGCCAGAGCTCCAGGGGGCAACGAACTGCCACCCCCTTTGGCAGAAGGGCTGGGGCAGTGGTGGTGGTGCATAAATGGGGTGCAGTGGGGCTCCCCAGGTCTCCAGCTGCAAGGCCAGGCCTGACCCGGGTAGGCTGGGGGGACACATCCCTGGGGAGGGAGATAGGAGGTGCAGAGCACCCACTGAGCCCCCCAGGCGTGGGTGGTGGAGGCTGGGACCTCCATCCAGCAGGTTTGGGGTGCTGTAGCTGGCTCAGGCATCAAACCCTCCCAAGGCTTTGTGTAACTGAGGTGTTTAAGCTGGTGCGGAGGCAGAGCAGAGAGATTCCCATTGTTGCTGTCTCTCAGTGTCAGTGTGAGCTGGCACAAAGCAACACGGTTGCTTAGCAAAGGTATCCATCCCATCCCAGCCCTGCCTCACCTGGGCTATGGGAATTCCTGCTGCCAGTGCACGAGGACGGGCAAAGAGGGCCCTTAATAATTAAGAAAAGGCACTGGATGGGGTTTTCCAATGTGAAGTGGCCAAGCCGGGGGGGCTCTGGGAGAGATGTGTAATTGGAAAGATGATCTAGGCAGTCATCTGTCTCCAGCTGAGCATGATGAGGTTGTAATTCTCATGAAGGGCAGAGGATTTGCTCTTCTTTCATTGGTATTCCTAGAATCCACAGTGAGGACCGCTCTGGCCTATTTAACAGAAAGCATATGATGTTATTTAGTGGGATTAAGAGGTTTGAAGGATCCTAATTTCCCGTGGGGGGATGCAGAGATGGGCAGGAGAGACGGTGGTTCAATGCTGCCGGGGTTCTCCTCCTCCGTGGATGCTGCCCGTGGCTGCTCACACCTCAAAGAGCACAGGAGAACAGCCCAGCACACCTAACAGGTACCATTTCCTACCCACCACCGGGAACCCGCGGTGCAGGGACATGCAGGGATGCACCCCAGGGTGCTGGACAGGTTCTTGAGGCATTTTTTGCAGTGCAAATAAATAAATAAATCTATACCTAACTTGTTACCCTGTGATTCCCTTCAGGGATTTAGGATTTTGCTGTTGGGAGGTGCCTGATGTGTTACTTGGTGCTCCAGGGTGGGTTCATAGGAGCACACACAGTGCTTTGGGCTGGGGTGGGATGAGGGGCCAGAGGGAGGGTGTGGTGGCGTCTGTGCAAGGCAGCGTGCTGCATTTCACCATCACCATCCAGATCCTGGTCCTCATCCCAGCCCCATTCCAGCCCTCTCCCAGCCCCATCCCTGGGGGCAGCCGAGTTCAGCGCTGTCACAAGTCATGGAGGACAAATGTCATGGAGAAACTTGGGATGCAGCTGCTTGATTCAGGGCGTTTCAAAGTTGAACATAAATTTATCCCACTGGAAAGCAATTTTTGTTCCAGGACGTGGTGATCCGTGGCACTTCCCCAGATCTCCAGGCACATCAGAACTGTTGGGGGATAAGGAGCCAGCAAGGAAGGGAGCTGGGAGCACAGACACGTGCTCTCGGTCACGCAGCAGGAGCGGAGCCGCCTGCTCTGCCCTTTGAGATTGCGCCTACTCCCTTATCACCGCCCCACCCCGCCCTGCTCCCTCCACCCCGCGCCCACTTTGTCCCAAACCGGCTGTTTTCTACCTCGGATTCATGCGCCTGCGGTGCCCGGCACCGGGCTGGCAGCTGGCACACGGTGCTCTGATGTCCTGGGAAGTTTTAGTGGCGGATCCCGAGGGAGAGGAGCGGGAGCTGCAGCCCCTTTGTGCACTTCCACAGCCCTGACCCCGAGCCACCCATCCCTGCTCGCCCAGGTCCTGGCAGAGCCCTTTGCCAGTCGAGACATCGGCGTTGTGCTGTGCAACCTCATCCTGCCCTTCCCTGAGCTCCAAGGATCCCCAGGGAGCTGCTCGTGGTACCCAGCCTGAGTTCCAGGAGCGTTTGGGCAACTGCAAACAGGCTCCAGGCACTCCAGGCACAGCGTGGGATTGGTGGGGTGTTCTGTGCAGGGCCAGGAGTTGGACTCGGCGATCCTTGTGGATCTCTTCCAACTTGAGGATATTCTGGGATGCAGTGGAGCTGCCAGGTTCTGCTCCATCTCCTGCCTCTGGGCATCCCGTGCCGAGGCCGGGTGCTGGTGCGGTGCTGGCATGCGCTCGGAGATGCCGGCTCCTCGTCCCAGGCAGCGTCCCCACGGCTGACACACGATTTTGCTCCAGGCTTTGGGGTCACACTGGCTGTCACACACTTTCCATATCCCTTGAAACAAGCGCTGGCTGGCAGCGGCAGCGCCGAGGCCAAGGCAGCCTCAGCACGAGCGTAGCGGGAGATGCTGACAGCGATTTTCCACTCCATTTTTGGTACCAAACGTGCAATTAGGTGATGGAGGCAGAGCGGGCAGCAGCCCCAGCGCCTGCCATCGAGGCTCGGCAGCTCGTCTCTGCCCTGGGGCTGGTTTGTAGCCCGAGTTTCCGTGCGGGAAGGATGGGAAGCAGCTGTGGATGATGTGTCAGGCAGGGGGGGTTACAGTGGCGCAAGATGGTTGTGGGAGCCGAGGGTGGAGCGCGCGGAAACAGGAAACGTCGGCCTCGCTCTGTGTCACCATTACTGAAACTGGCTTCACTAAAGGTTTGTTTTCACTTCCAAAATGAAAGCGAAGGAGGAGAGGTGAGCCCCTCGTCCCCCGGCCTGTCCCCTCTGCAGGACACAGACACACGAACACCGCGGTCCCTGTGGCAGGGCTGGCAGTGAAGCAATGTCAGAGCTGGCAGCTCTTTGCAGCCTCCCGGTTCCCAAACCTCTTCCTGTGCCTCTGCGGTGCTGGGGCAGGGCTGCTCACGCTGCCTCAGTTTCCCATCCGGCACACGCAGCCGAGGCTGTGGCTTCTGGCTGAGTTTGCAGCTCTAACTGGGGTTCGAGCCTGTGTTTAAGTGAGAAAATCAAACACCAGAGGCAGGAAAGAGAGTAGAGTTAGATGGGGTGTTGGGAAGGAATTGTTCCCTGGCAGGTTGGGCAGGCCCTGGCACAGGGTGCCCAGAGCAGCTGCGGCTGCCCCTGGATCCCTGGCAGTGTCCAAGGCCAGGCTGGACAGAGCTTGGAGCAGCCTGGGATAGTGGAAGGTGTCCCTGCCATGGCAGGGGGTGGGATGAGATGATCTTAAAGTTCCCTCCCAAGCAATTCTGGGATTCTATGATTCCAGGAAGGGGCAAATGGTTGCCCCTTTGCAGGGTAGGGGAAAGCTTCTGTCTCCCCCCAACATCTCAGCTCAGTCCGAGTGCTGAGGGTGAACCTCTGAGCCCTCCAGGGTCACTGCAGCTCCAGGTGAGCTCAGAGCAGTCCCAGGATGTGTCCCAGGGGACACCCACAGACCCTTCATCCTGGGTGCAGCGAGGTGCAGAGGAGAGTTTTGGGGGGCTCCAAGCAGCTTCCCTGGTGGCCAAGATCTTCAAAAGAGTTTGGGCTCCTGGTTTTAGCCCCACTAAAACCAGAGAAGCAGGAGCCCTGCAGGGGAGAGATGCCAGAGGGAGGTGAGGGGTGCTGGATGTCTGGTGTGGAGCTCTGTCCATGAGTGTGGAGCTCTGTCCATGAGTGTGGACCTCTGTCCATCTGTGTGGAGCTCTGTCCATGAGTGTGGAGCTCTGACCATGTGTCTGGAGCTCTGTCCATCTGTGTGGAGCTCTGGCCATGTGTCTGGAGCTCTGACCATGCCTTGCTGGTGTTGGCTGTTCATCAGTGTCTTGTACATCCACCTGGAGGGACCTGTTGTGAATCACTGTCCTTCACATCCTGCATGCCACATCTGCCACTCCCTTCTGGTTTTGGGATCCGTGGAGAATCCCTTCACTTCCAGGTCACCCCCTCAGTGCTGTGGGTGTTTGTGGCTGTGGTGTGATGTTAAAGGTGTCCTATAATTAGTGGCATCTGTGTGGGTTCCTGTTCCCAGCTTGGTGAGGAAACTCGGTGTCTTTGCGGAATCTGCAGCCTGAGGAAGCGGAAATAGAGGAAGGGGAGGGTTGTCCTCGTGCCTGAGCTTCTGCTCTGTGCTGTGGATATTTGCAGTTTCCTCTTGGCAGAGTGAAGGAGAACTTAAATGAGCCCATGGAGTTTTAAACAGGGTTGAAATGTGGGAGTGGGGAACAACAAGAGTGGGGCTGCAGCAGTGGGAATTTTTGAGGCTGAGCCACTCTTGCAAGGCAGCCTTGGGCTCAGGGCTGAGAGGAAAGGAAAAACAAAACTCCTGTGAGGATTGAAACCCTTGTGAGCTGGGATGGTGGGAATAGAGACAGGGATGAGAAGACCCAGTGCTTGTGGATGTGGCCTTGCAGAGATGCTCTGTGGGATGCTGGGCTGTGGTACCAGCATGGGATTTTTGGGGAGTTTTGGGGTGTCAGGGTGCTGCTTTTCACCTGGTGCTGCTGCACATGGCTCCCTCCTGCTGCTGGACAGAGCACGGCCCAGCTGGGGCAAAATTCCCACAAATTCCTGGTGACACTGCAGTGTCAGGGGGTTGGGAACGTCCTCTCTGCTGTGACATGGGGACCACCAAGGGCAGGCAGATTTACAGGAACTGGGGGCAGTTTCCATGCACTGGAGCAGGTCAGGCTGTGGCTGCTTGGCATTTCCACTGCTTCCTCCTTTTACATCCCCTTTTCTATTCCTGCCCTGGGCCTGTTGCCCAAGGCACCTCCTGCCTCTGCCCTCTCCAGAGCCAAAACCGGAAGTGGGACCTTGATGGGACAGTTCTTTGTTAAAAGTAACCCTGTCTGCCCATCTCCAGCAGCACTGGGGATGGATCTTCCCTGTGGCAGGAGATCTGTAACCAGTGGGGTGACAGCAGCCATGTTCCCTGGCACAGGAATTCATGTGCATGCAGATACTTACGTGCCTGAGCCCATCTCGCTCTGGCTGTCATTGATTCCCTAAATTAATTCCCTCTCTTTCTTCCCCAGTTGCCGAAGCAGCAATAGGAAGAGCTTAGTGGTGGGCACTCCCTCTCCAACCCTCTCCCGGCCTCTCTCCCCGCTCTCCGTGCCAACAGGTAAGGGATTATCCCAGTGGATGGGTTCAGCATCTCCCAAAATTACCCAAATGTTTTGCAGGGCTTCAGCACCTTGTTAGCAGCAGTGAACTGGCTCCTGGCTGCCAGGTGCCTTTTCCAGGGGGGAGATAGGTTGGGAAGTGACTTAAACACTTTCCACTGAAGGAGCAGCCTGAAGCACCCTGGACATTGCACTGGGGTGGATTTTGGGATGAATTTTCCCCTTTTCTCCCTGCAGCTGGGAGCAGTCCCTTGGACAGCCCACGGAACTTCTCTGCCAGCACCTCCATCAACTTCCCCTTTGCTCGCAGGTGAGCTCCCAACCCCAGTCCCAGAGCAGTAAATATTCACTAGTAAAGATCATTCCCCCACCAGGGAACTGTTCTGTTGATCTCAAGTGACTTGTTTTGCTTTTATTTTTGCTTTTCTTCTGCCTGGTTTCTGGCCTGGTGCTGTTTCCTCTGCCATGACTGTTTCCTCCCACCACCTCAGCCATGCTCCTCGGACTGACAGGCAAGTACCAGGGATGGCCATGGGCTGCATTTTCGGGAGGTGTCTGCTCCACATCATCAGACACCTTCTTTTTTAAGTATTCAAGGCCAAGCTGGACAGAGCTTGGAGCAATCTGGTCAAGTGGAAGGTGTCTCTGCACATGACAGGGAGTGGCACTGGCTCTTTGATGTCCTTTCCAGTGCAAGCCCATCTGGAACTCTGTGATTCTTTGTTTGCATCCCTGTGTGGGAAATTTTGCACCAGGACTGGGCCCCCTACAGCTCTGGGAGCAGAAATATCTCAGTTCCCATCACACCACCCCTGGCCATGTGTTCATCCCCATCTCAGACTCCTGATGGATTCTCAGAAGATGTCCAGGGATGGATGCTCATCCAGGTCCCCACAGAGGCAGATCCTGCTGCATCCTCTCCCCAGCCCATGCCCCAGATGCAGCCAGCAAACCCTGTTTAACAAATTAATTAATTGCTCACATGGAGGGTGGGTGGCTGATGTTAACCCATCGATTGTCACATGGAAAAATGCCGGAGGCTCTGGGGTGTTTTACACATTTGTAACAGAGGGAACAGCCAGGCTGTGGGGTCAGGAGTTTGCTGGAGCTGGATGTGGCACCCTGCCAGCTCCTGCTGTCCTTGACCCCACACGGGAAATGGCAGTGGGAGGTGAAGGGCCTCGTCTTGACCTGGACGTGTCCCCATCCCTTGGAAACATCTCCAGGAGGAAGCATTTGCCTGCGTATGAGCAGTTCCCTTCCTGTTTATGGGCTCTGCTCCTCGGCGCCTGCTGTCTCAGGATGTGTCTTTGGGAATCTCAGTTTCTCACCAAGCAAGCTCCCAGCAGGCTGAATTTTGCTCTAATTAAAAATCAGACTCTCACAGGCTTTTCTTTTTGCCCCAAAATGGATTTGATGGAGCCCCAGCTCTCTCCCTTTGCAGTGACCCTGCTGCCTACCACTGTCCCCGCACACTGTGGCTGCAAAGCAGCCCCCCTCACCTGCAAACCCCTTATTTCACCCCATTACAGTCCATTCTGAAAAGAGGTTTCAGGGCTTTATTCCTCAAGCCACGCCTATGTCCTGTTCCTCAGCTTTTGGCTCTGGTGTTGTTGATTTGCATTTAGATGTTGTTTTTTTTCCCTGTATGTGATTGTCACGTTTGCACTGGCAGGGCTGATGGCAGAAGGTGGTCACTGGCTTCGTTACCCTCCTCTGGCTATGGGACAAACACCCCCAGCTCCACGGTCTCGGTAACGTTGGCTTTCTCATGGTGGTAGATAAGATCCTAAAACCCCTGATTTTTGGTCAAATGCCTTCCAAGCTCCATGATGCTGAGTTTTAAAGGACCATGTGTTTTAGCTGCATCCTGCTTCCCAAGTGAGATTTTAAGAAAGCCATAAGGCTTGGCTGTGGGCTTGCAGCATCCCTGGGGGTTACAGTGTCCCATTGCAACATCTCTAGGTTAACTTCATCCCTGGGGTTACAGCATTTCTGGGAGTTACAGTGTTCCTGGGGTTACAGCATCCCTGGATGTTAGACCATCCCTGGGAGTTACAGCATCCCTGGGTGTGACAGGACTGAGTTGCCTGGGATGCTGGAGTTACAAGGGATGGGGCTCAGTAGAGCCAGATTGAGTGTGATAAGGGGGGATTTTGGGCTGGGAGTGAGCAGTACAGACCTCCCCAGACTGCCCCTCTCCACATTCCACACTTCCAAGCCCAGCCCATGCTGCCTATCAATGTTTCCAGCCTCCTAAGAGGCTCTGAGGGATATTTCCCTCACTGGGCTTGCTAGTTCCTACCCCATCCACTGATGCCCTGCATCCCTCTCTCTCTTCCCAGTCATCTTCATCCTCCCAGGAGCGCCTGCACCAGCTGCCGTACCAGCCCACCCCCGACGAGCTGCATTTCCTTTCTAAGCATTTCCGCAGTACGGAGAGCGTCACGGACGAGGAGGGCAGGCACTCGCCCTGCCTGCGCCCACGATCCAGGAGCCTCAGGTGGGGCTCCCCTGTCCTGGGAAGGAGCTCCCAGGACAATGCACTGGGTGCTGGCACATCCAGGGCATCCTCTGCCCTCTCACCAGCTGTTCCTGGGGTGTCCTGGTCCTGCTACTATCCCAAACCCTGATACAGGTTTTCCCCTTGCAGGGAATTGGAGAAACTTTGTCTTGAGGTTGTAGGTGCCTCATCCCTGGAAATATTCCTGGCCTGGTGGAAGGTGTCCCAAAGTGTTCCATGGTTCTGTGATCCTGAGCTCCATGGTCTGGTTCTCAGCATCTTCTCAGCTGTTGGGATGTGGCATTGCTCTCCTGGCAGCAGACAATACCTGTTTCCTAGAGATAAAGCTGGAGAAACTGGGATTTGCTCCACAGTAGCTGGTTTGCAGTTGTTGCTCAGTTGTCTGATTTTGATGGTGAGGAAGGGATCACCAAGCAGAAGCCCAAGCAGTGGCCATCCTTGTATGACTTACCTGCTGTTAAAAAATAAAAATCCCATTCCTGGGCTTGGATCAGAAAACCTCACCTTTGCTTGCTGGGACTGGCCTTTGCCTCTGCAAAAAAAAAAAAATCCCACAAGAAGTGCAGGTGAATGGGCATTTGTGGGCTGGAGAGAGGAAAAATTTGGAGAAGGCATCGAGCCAGTGGCCATTGTGTGAGCTGACCCTCAGCTGTACTTGCTGAGCTCCACCTTGCTGCTCCAAGACACACCCTGTGCAGTGAGCCACCCACACTGCCCAGCACCAGAGGCTTGTGCTTTTTTGCAGGGGATGTTTTGGTTAAATCCTCTTTTCTCTCTGAAAAATCTCCTGACCCTCTTTGCTACCAGAGGCAGAGCCACAGCCCAGCTGAAATTTCATTAAAATCAGATTAATTATCTGACAGGGGTTTGTAGATGGAGAGATTTTCACTGAGGAGATGCTGGTTCTGCAGTTGGCACAGCAAAGGCTGGGGCTGAGCTGGGACTGTTTTTAATCACCATGTTTATTATTTTATGGTGGTTAATGTGTTGCTGGCTGCTCCTGCAACTTGCTTTGCATAACGGGATCACCAGGCAGAACCCTGGGAGGAGCAGTGCTGGGTGAGGGAAGGAGGAAAGCCATGTTTAATGAAGGTTGCTGTGTCCACCACAAGGTTCAGTTGGGTTTTTTGTTTGCTGGTGAGCTGCAAAAATGGCAACAATGGCAAGAAATTGTGTGATCCAGAGGAAGGGAAAGATGAGCTTGTTCTTTAAATCCGAGTGGATGATGGAACAGCCTCTCAGTTCTGGATTTCCAAGTGACTTGTGTTTGGGGACCTGGGTTAAATTCCCTAGACCACATCCCAGGGACCTCCAGTGGTCAGGATGCTGCTGGGAGTGCTGGTCAAGGCTGATGGCTCCACTTGGATGAGTTTTAACCACTTGGAACCAGGAATTAGGAGGAGGGACCAGATTGCTCTCCAGGGGTAGTGATTATTTGCATAGATGTAAATGACCTGAACCTTGTAACAGCGCCCTTCTCCTCCCTCTGCAGCCCTGGACGGACGAGCGGAACGTTTGATAATGAGGTGGTGATGATGAACCATGTCTACAAGGAGAGGTTCCCCAAGGTAACTGCATCCCCAAGGACTTGGGGGATGAATGTGTGCATCACCTTCTCCAGAACAACCTCCCCTCCCTGTGGGAGTGTGGAATGCATGGGTAGATTATGGGGGGTGTTAAGGACACTGGAGATATAATAAACCTGTGGTTGATTATCCACACAAGTGTCCCATCACACGAGCAGGCAGAGGTCTCTGGAGATTTTGGTGGAGGCTTTGCAGTCTGTTGGAAGCTGGGTCCCAGGTGGGGCCTTGATGTGTATGTGGATATTTGAGCTGCAGGAAGGGATGGGATGAGATTCTGGATGGCCAAACCCAGTGCAGGAGGTGGTAGGATGAGATCCTGATGAAAGCCAGTGCAGGACTGATAAAACCTGTGCTGACTGATAAAACCCAGTGCAGGAGGTGGTTTGGCTTGCCAAACACAGTCCAGGAGGTAGGATGAGATCCTGGCTGGCCAAACCCATGGCATGGGGATGTGTGTTCCTGGCCATCATCATCCACTCTGCCTTGCAGGCCACAGCCCAGATGGAAGAGCGCCTGCAGGACACCATCACAAACTTCTCCCCGAGCAGCACCCTGCCCCTGGCTGATGGGGTGCTGGGCTTCATCCACCACCAGATCATCGAGCTGGCCCGAGACTGCCTGGCCAAGTCCCAGGGAGCTCTCATCACCTCCCGCTACTTCATGGAGCTGCAGGAGAAACTGGAGAAGATGCTCCGAGACGTGAGTATGGGGCAGTTCCCTGCCTGGTGCCACCTCGTGAGGCCACCAAGAGACACCTGGCTTCTGTCTCCATCCCCAACAGGCTCAAGAGCGTTCTGAGAGCGAGGAAGTGAAGTTCATTGACCAGCTGGTGAGGAAGCTGCTGATCATCATCTCCCGCCCTGCCCGACTTCTGGAGTGCCTGGTAAGATATGGAAGCTCCTGTCTTGTCTTTCATGGTCTATGCCAGCCTGGAGAGGAGGCAAAGCCTCCAGGATACCCCTGGACCCCTGGAAGTGTCCCAGGCCAGGTTGGGTGGGGCTTGGAGCAAGCTGGGGTAGTGGAAGGTGTCCCTGCCCATGGCAGGGGGGTGAAATGAGATGATCTTTAAGTTCCCTTCAGCCTAAACCATTCTGTGATTCTGTGGTTTTCATGACTTTTTTTCCAGTCAATTTGCTGAATTTCTAAAGCAGTGACCTTGTGCTGTGGTTCCTAATGAAATTTTCATCTCCCTTAGTTTTTCTTCCAAGGCCAACTCACAGAGATACACCTTTTTTTCCATCACCCTTGATGTGGGGAATGAGGGGGAATGTTGCATCCCAGGCCTGTCCCCAATTACAGGTGTCACCTGCAAGGCTTAGAGGAAAAGTTTAACTTTGCAAAATCTCTCTCCTCAGCTGTGCTTGGTTTTCTCCACCCAGGAATTTGACCCAGAGGAGTTTTACCATCTCCTGGAAGCTGCAGAAGGACACGCCAAAGTTGGACAGGGAATAAAGACCGATATCCCCCGATACATCATCAGCCAACTGGGGCTCGTCAAGGACCCACTGGAGGGTAGGGAAGTGCTTGGGCTGGGGTCTCTGAGGTCTGCAGCAGGATGTAGACTCCCAGTTTGGCCACTGGTGATCATGACTGAGCACTGGGAGGTGTCAGGGAGACCTGTAGGGCTGAGCTGGTGTCATGGCGGAGAGGTCACAGCAGGACCAGGACGATGGCCAAGTCCTTCTGGCCAGCCCCATATCCCTTGTTATTGCTTCCAACACGTTCAGCAAAGCAGATTAAGCTCAAAAACACTTAATCTGTGGCCCCGGGGGGGAATCATAATCCCTGGAGAACGCAGGAATGACTATCAAAAAAAAAAAGAATTATGTAAATGTTTAACCTCGTGTTGAACCTCTTAACGTCATGACCTGAATTTCTCCATACAATAGCTCAAGCAAAGCATGTGGCTAACTCCCTGTGGGGTCTCCGAGTTTGGAGGGAGAATGGTTGGGCAGGGGGTGATTTTAGTGTGTGTTGAGCATGAGGAAAATGAAATCCATCCCTGTCATCTGCAGAAATGGGGCAGCTGGATCACTTTGACAGTGGGAACACCATCACACCGGAGAACGATGACACCTCTGAGGTGAGTGTGGTCCCACCTGCATGTCCCACCCGGTGCTTCCAGCTTCCTCCTCCTCACCCCACACCAGAGCTCCTTGCAGCTGTCCTGGGCTGGGAGATGTTCATTTTGGGTTGTCCCCTGGGGTGATTGATGTGTTCAAGGGGAAGATCTCACAGTCCCTCATTTGGCTTCTTGAGTGGACAGAGCTCAGAGTGGGCTCTTGATCTGCAAATCTTGGGCTTCTGGTTTGGGGTTTGTGACTGGAGAGGGCTGTGGCAGAAAGAAGCTTTTGGAGGTGGTACATGATGGTGCTGGTGAATTCCTGCCTACATTAAAAACCTGTGTCTTCCTCAGAGCCAGCCCTCGGTCACTGTCCCGCGGAGGAAGCCCTGCGAGGGAGACTTTGAGACCATCAAGCTGATCAGCAATGGGGCTTACGGGTGAGCTGGGGAGTTCCTATCAGTTGTCTCCATCTGTAAATGACTCCAAAGCCCTTCTTTGTCCAAGCCCACGGTGTGGGGTGGTCAGTGCTGGTGGCTGGAGGACCTGTGTTGAGGTCCAGCCATTCCTCCAGGGCCGTGTACCTGGTGAGGCACAGGGAGACGCGGCAGCGCTTCGCCCTGAAGAAAATCAACAAGCAGAACCTTATCCTGAGGAACCAGATCCAGCAGGTGTTCGTGGAGAGGGACATCCTCACCTTCGCTGAGAACCCCTTCGTGGTCAGCATGTTCTGCTCCTTCGAGACAAAGCGACACCTCTGCATGGTCATGGAGTATGTGGAAGGTGAGAGCAGGACTCAGGGCTGGATGGTACAGGGAGGAGGGGGGGATGCCAAAGTCTGAGCATCAAGGACACCACCTGGACATGTCCTGCCCTGCCTTGCTCCAAGGAGCAGAGGGAAGCACAAGGAGATGATTTTGTGATCCTGATCTCCTTGATGGAGGTGGTGCCATGGTCACCTAGGAGAGTGTTTGTGCTCCATGCCTGAGGATCAGCTGCTCAGAGGGGCTGGCTGGGAGCCTGCTGCTCCTGCTGACCTCACTGCCTTCCCTGAGCCCTCTGTTTCCCCACAGGGGGGGATTGTGCCACATTGCTGAAGAACATGGGCCCGCTGCCTGTCGACATGGCCAAGATGTACTTTGCTGAGACTGTCCTTGCACTGGAGTATCTCCACAACTACGGCATTGTCCACCGGGACCTCAAACCTGACAAGTGAGGATGTGGGTTGGGCCTCAGCAAGGGTGGGGGTGGCTTTGGATGGGGAAGGGAAAGCCAAGAGGGAAGGGCAGAATGGGTTTTGTTCCCCAGAGACTGGCTCTGTGCTGTTTCTTCAGGACCAGAGGCGCTGGGGTGCGGCTGGTCCGTCTCAGGTCTCCCCAGAAGCAAACAGCAGCACTGGGGGGTGTTTGTCTTCTCTTGCAGTTTGCTCATCACCTCCATGGGCCACATAAAGCTGACAGACTTTGGTCTGTCAAAGATCGGCCTGATGAACATGACCACCAACCTCTATGAAGGGCACATGGAGAAGGACACTCGGGAGTTCATGGACAAGCAGGTACAAGGTCCCACTCCATGTGGCTGACCTGCCATCCCAGACAAACTTGGGATTTGTTGCAAAGGTCACTGCAGAGGTGTCAGCCCCTGCTTCCCACACAGGTGTGTGGCACTCCAGAGTACATTGCCCCTGAAGTCATCCTCATCCAGGGCTATGGGAAGCCCGTGGACTGGTGGGCCATGGGCATCATCCTCTACGAGTTCCTGGTGGGCTGCGTCCCCTTCTTCGGAGACACCCCCGAGGAGCTCTTCGGGCAGGTCATCAGTGGTGAGTGTCAGGGGCAAGTTTGTGTTCCCAGCAGCCAAGGCTCGTCCTTTAACACATGGGAAACTCCATTCCTTCCTGTCACACTCGGCTGTACAGTGAGGAGGCTCCTCAAGCTTTGACTTCCCACTTTGGGAGGGCCCTTCCCCTATTGCAGCTCCTGGGGGATTTCCTGTTGCCCAGAAGTGCCCAAACCCTTTCAGCCACCCCAAACCCCTTTTCCTTTTTCCTTGCAGATGAAATTATGTGGCCGGAAGGGGACGAGGCTCTCCCTGCAGATGCCCAGGACCTGATCACACGGTTGCTCAGGCAGTGTCCCCTGGAGCGCTTGGGCACTGGTAAGCACAGCAGCCCCCTCAGGGCGTGACCTGGAACCTCAATTCCCACGAGATTTGCATGGCTTTGAGTCCAAAGCATGCCCTACCACGCTGAGGGTGATCAGAGGAAGTCTCCTGCTCAGGGTTTCCCCCAGGAAGGCTGCACAGGGCTGCTGTCCATCTTTTTTAAGCTGTTTGCTCTTTGTGGAGGAGACACTGTGCTGTTTGGGGTGGGAGTGGGAGCATCCTGGATCCTGCCCTATGCCCCTGACATGGGTTTCTCTGCCTGGCAGGAGGTGCACATGAGGTGAAGCACCATTCCTTCTTCCTCCATCTGGACTGGAACGGGCTGCTGCGGCAGAAGGCTGAGTTCATCCCCCAGCTGGAGTCGGAGGATGACACCAGCTACTTTGACAGTGAGGCCAAATCCATCCCTCTTCCACTTCTGCCAATCCATTATCCCAGCTGCACTTTAGATGCTCCCATGGAGGCTGAAAATCTCCTGGGTGAAGCTGGTTGCTCTACAACCCAAATCACAAAACATACAATCCTCTTTCCAGGCTGCTCACCCTTACTAGCTTCCTCCCCCCAAAACTCCCCTGGGATTTGGAACTGGGCTGTCACCCTGTGGGTGTAGGTCCCACCTAGCCCTGCTGCAGGCAGGCTGTGGGGTGTTGCAGGCAGGGTGACATCCCTTCCCCCTCTGGCTCCTGCTTTCAGCTCGCTCTGAGAGGTATCGTCACTTGGATTCGGAGGATGAGGAAACCAATGATGAGGAATCATCAGTGGAGATTGGGCAGTTCTCCTCCTGCTCCCACCGCTTCAGCAAGGTGCTCCAGTCCCTCCTGCAGGATCCAAAATGCTTTGGCACCACAAACAGTGTGGCTGTGCCAAGCATCAGTGTCTTGGCTAATGCTTAGAACACCCAAATTCCCAAATTTCTGTTCCTTGCTGATGGCTCCTCTCCTTCTCAGGTGTACAGCAGCTCAGAATTCCTGGCGGTCAACTCCACCCTGAGCCTCTCCTCCTCTGACCGGAGTCACTGCGATGACAAAGAGGAGCGGTGGGACCGGCACTCGGGAGATGAGGACAGGACCCGGCCAGCAGGCACTGAGCCCCGGTGTGTGCTCAGGGGGGGCTGCACTGCTGCTGTGGGCTCTTGCCAGTGCCCAGGGCTTGTGCCAGGACCAAGGGTTTGTGACAACACTGAGGGTTTGTCTCATGACCAAGGGTTTGTGCTGGGACCAAGGTTTTATGCTGACATCACAGGTTTGTGATGGCACTGAAGGTTTTGTGTTATTTCTGAGGGTTCAGTGAGGTCAGTGGGACGTGTCCTGTGGGTGCTGCACTGACTCAGTGCCACCTCCTTGCCCACCTTGGGTTGTCCTGAGCCCTCCTGCTCTTCCCATGCAGCCTCCGCTCCTGGACGTCGGGCAGCTCCACACCGTACACCTCCCGGCACGAGCGGAGCCGCAGCCCCACCGCACTGCCCAGCACCCTCAGCCTGGACACCATGCCCAAGTTTGCCTTCTCCTCGGAGGATGAGAGCCCTTGTGTGGCATCCTCCAAGCCAGAGAGACCCAAGTTTGTGGTGGGAGACTCGGATGCGGGGACTGGCGGCGCGGTGAAGCAGTCAGCGTTATCTGGTGCGTAGGCTGTGGGCACCAGTGTGGGGTTCTCTGGGGAGAGCCAGGGTCCTGCATGGCACGGGGTGGCTTCTCCACATCCCCAAACTCTCCCTCCTCCTGTCTGTGCAGCTGATCTTGTCAGCCTGAACCGTATCCGCCTGCGGAGCAACAGCACCGGCACCAAGAACTCAACTCCCCGGGGCCTGGAGCCGAGCGGGGGCCGACGGCTGAGCACCCAGAAGGATGTGCCAGACAGGCAGAGAGCCTGCCTGGGCAGCCGTGTGCCCAAATCTGCCTCGGTCTCAGCCCTGTCCCTCATCATCACCTCAGGTCTGTGTGCTGTGTGGTTTATCCTGCTGCATGGCCATTGTCACATGGTTTTGCCGGGCTGAGCTGGCTCCTTCTGCTTGCAGATGACTTTGGTGGTAGTGCCCTGATGAGCCCCATCTCCCCTCACTCCCTCTCATCCAACCCCTCTTCCCGGGACTCCTCCCCGAGCCGAGACTCCTCGCTGGCCATCGCCAGCCTGCGGCCACCCATCATCATCCACAGCTCGGGGAAGAAGTACGGCTTCACCCTGCGAGCCATCCGCGTCTACATGGGTGACAGTGACGTCTACACTGTCCACCACATGGTCTGGGTACGTGCCCTGGGCTCTAGTGGTGCCAGACGCTGCCTTTCCCAGTGGGAAAACCCCAGGAGGAAGCTTGCATCCAAATAAAATCGCTGTGTTTGGGTTGCAGAGCGTGGAGGAGGGGAGTCCTGCACAGGAGGCCGGGCTGAGGGCAGGAGATCTCATCACACACGTGAATGGCGAGTCCGTGCTGGGTTTGGTCCATAGGGACGTTGTGGAGCTGCTGCTGAAGGTGGGTGACCAGAGCCAGTCTGCTCTGCCAGGGCATCAATTCAGCAGCTCCCTGGCGTTGCCTTTGCTGGCAGCTGAGGCAGGAGCTGGCACAGATCAGGTGCTGCAAAGATTTGTTTTCCATCTCCCAGAGTGGGAATAAAGTGGCCCTGCGGACCACTGCCCTGGAAAACACCTCCATTAAAATCGGTCCTGCACGGAAAAACAGCTCCAAGACAAGGATGGCACGGAGGAGTAAAAAGAGCAGGAAAAGGGATGGCCAAGACAGGTAGGTAAAACCGGGATAAAATGGCATTTATCCCAGTGTGTGGGGTACTGGGGGAATGCTCTGGATCTGCAGCATCGGGGTGTCCAGTGGGGTCTGGTCCTGCTGCCACCAGGTCAGCAGACTTGAGACTAACAGCTTTAAGGAGAAGCCAAAGTTATTCCTGTCCCTCCCAGCAGGAGAAAATCCCTTTTCAAGAAGATCTCCAAGCAGTCATCAGTCCTGCACACCAGCCGCAGCTTCTCCTCTGGTCTCCATCACTCTCTGTCCTCCAGCGAGAGCCTCCCGGAGTCCCCCACGCACAGCCTGTCCCCGGGTCCCACGACACCGTGCCGCAGCCCCGCTCCCGACCTGCCCTCAGGTACCCCAAGGGGGGATATCGGCTCGGGGCAGGGCAGGATGCTGCGTGTCCCTCGGGGAGGCCGTGTCACTCCACCCCTACAGTGACCTTTTCTCTTTGTACGGCAGATGCTGTGTCCCCTCAGAGCACCTCTCCCTCCTCCAGCACCCCAACGTCACCCGCCGGCCACGTGCGCCCCAGCTCCCTGCACGGGCTGGCCCCCAAACTGGGTGGGCAACGCTACAAAGTGGGACGTCGCAAATCCACCAGCAGCATCCCCCCCTCGCCCCTGGCCTGCACCCCTTCCTCGGCCCAGCGCCCGCCTTCGCCCCAGCGCTCCCCATCTCCGCTCCCTGCGTACCCCAAAACCCCCCATTCCTTCCAGGGCAAGACCCTGTCCCCCCCCACCATCGTCCGGCAGAGCTCCCGGCCCCGCAGCGCCGACTGCCCCCGCTCCCCCCTGCTCAAGCGCGTCCAGTCGGCCGAGAAGATCGTCACCATCCTGGCCGAGAAGAAAACCGGCGGCGGCCGCAAGCTGGGGCTGGAGATGTCCACGCTGGATGGGGAGGCCATCGGGGAGGGCGACGCGCTGCCGTACCCCGGGGAGCACGGGTACCACCCCGCCAGCTCCCGCTTGGGAGAGCGGCACGACCGGGACCAGGAGATGGTGGTGATGCGGCGCCTGAACCTGTCGGAGCGCCGGGACTCCTTCAAGAAGCAAGAGGCGGTTCAAGAAGTGAGTTTTGATGAGCAGGAGACGGCGGCAGGAAGCGAAGACGGCGGCAAGAGTGAGGAGGGGCAGGGCACGGCGGAGCAGCCGCCCAAGCCGAAGCCCAGCACGGTCCCGCAGATCGCGGTGCAGGGCTCGGAGAGCGACGAGCAGGAGCCGGCGGTGGCCGAGTGGGAATGCCAGGGCTCCTACCCCATCAGCAGCACTGAGCAGCCAAACAGCAGCATCTCCTTGCCGTGGTGGGATGGGTGTGAGCACCGGGACCGTGGCTCCCAGCAGCAGCGGAACTGCGGGCAGGGATCGGCCGGCCACTGGCAAGTGCCAGCACAGGGCCAGGAGCCGCCGGGTGCTCATCTCCCGGCTCCCCGGGGCATGTGGAGCGGGGCCAAGCACGCCTGAGCCCCACACTGGCACCAGGGATGGTTCAGGCTCCCTGTGGCATCCCGGTGCCTCCCCAGCACCCCATCCTGTGCGGCAAATCCGTGAAAGAAACATCCCCGGAGCCACTCTGGACCCTGGCCGGGCCGGCTGTGCTCCGGCACTTCGCCCCCCTGGAAGGCTTTTTGTACTCCCTGAAAGATGCTCATATTTTTATAGAGACGCAGGAGCTTTTCCGGCAGCGGCTTTTCCCCAGCTGGGCCCCAACCTCTGTGTACAGAAAGGACTCGATGCAAATATTCCTTAATTAATTTATTACTTTTTATAAGCTAAACGGGCAGTGCAGGACTGTCACAGGGGCCAACCCAGCTCTGGGAGTCCCAGCCTTTCCCGTGCGTCTCCCAGCTCCCAGCCCACTGTTTATTAACCCACTCGCTTTTCCCTACTTTTTAACTTCAATTTTAGCTGGAAACAGCCCAGATCTCCTAAGAACCCCGTAATTCTACTATTTAAAATTAAAACAAAACCCCAAATCCACAGCAACATCCCCCAAATGCTGGTGCTCTAGGCTGGGATGCAGAGCGGGGGATATTCTTTGCATATGGATCATCAGATGATGAGCATATGGATCATTTTATAAGCTTACAGGAGATATAAAAAGAGTTTAATTATTTTATTTGGAGATTTTATAGCCACCTGGCTCCATTGGCCCTTTCAGGTGGGGAAAACTGAGACATTCCCCAGACGGGAATATTAATGGGATTTTTAGGGTCAGTTTCTGCTCCTTCCATTTCTCTCACACAAAATCCCATGGTGTTGCTTGGTCAGTGCATAGACACCTACAAAATCCCAATTTATCTTTCTGGGTTTTTGCTTTGTTTTTTTTTTTTCCTTAAATTGCCCCAACCCAGTGAGCGCCTGTGCTGCTTCACTTGTAATTTGGGAATTTCATCCATTTCTTTCCCCCCCTGTTGCTCTCTATCCAACAAACAACAGCTCAACCCAGCATTTCTCCCCCATTTCTACTGGTTTCTGGGATATAAACGTTTCCATTTGTTGATGCATGTTCTGGCTTCCCCCCCCCAGCCGTGGTTTGGTGCCGTGGTGCTCTGAGCACCGTGATGGTGACAGGGGGACATCCCTGGTTTGCCAACCCCGCTGCCATCAAGCATCACCGTGCCCCCGGTGGATTTTTGGGCTGCGTGTTGGATTCTTATGTGCACGTGTGGTTTGTGCCAGGCTCCGTATCCCGCTTCTCCCGTTCAACTGGTGCTGTTAAACCCCCCCAAAAGCGAGCAACCAGAGCTGCTCTGTGTTTCCTTTGCTTCTCCCTCCACTCTCTGTATTAAGGTCTTGGAAAGGCAGCGGGGTTTTGGGGAGACGCTGGGCACCCCCTGCCCGCTGGCACGGCGGGATGGGGGGCTTGGCTGCGCACCAGTGGCGTGGATAGGGTGGGAAGAGGATTTTTTAAATGGGAAATGTCTTAAAAGCCAAGGGGACTGTGTCTTCCTGCCCAGTGCCCGGCTCTGTTCGTACCTTTGGGAAGTTTTATGTTGGATTAAAATTGTCCCTTGCGCTGAGTGTGGTGTCCAGTGGCACTGGAGCGTGCAGGGCAGCGAGTGCCCACTCTATGGGTGATGGCAAGGGGTGAACAGGGTCCCAGCACAGGTGGGAGGGGAGGGGAGGTGGCTCTGCAGTGGCACTGGGATGGCTGGCACCCAGCCTGGCTCTGGTAGGGTCCCGGCTGTGGCTGCCCAGAGCAGCGCTCCACAGCCCTGGTGCTGTCCCAGTACCGTGACCTGTGCCCAGAGTAGTGCCCCACGCTTGGTGCCATGCCCCACTCCCAGGTGTGGTCCATTCCCAAATCTATGCATGCTCTGTCCCCAGTGCAGTCCTGGTGCAGTGACCCATGCCCGCTGCAGTGCCCAGTGTCCATTGCCCGGTGCAGTGCCTGGGGCTGTGCCCCGATCCCGGTGCAATCCCGGTGTCTGGTGCAGTGCCAGTGCCTGGTTCAATCCCGGTGCGATTCCGGTGCAGTGCCCCGTTCCCGGTTCAATCCCAGTTCAGTCCCGGTTCAATCCCGGTGCTATGCCCCTTTCCCGGTTCAATCCCGATTCAATTCCAGTGCGATCCTGGTGCA
>VWZS01007399.1:351851-368441 GCA_013397075.1 Rhabdornis inornatus | reverse complement strand
GGCGCCCCGGGGCTTGGCGGGGAGCACCGGGGTGGGCCCTGGGCCGAGGTTCTGTCCCTCATGGGGCAGCGTCGAGGATGTCCCCGGACCCTTCGGGAGCTGCAGGCGCAGGGTGTCCCGCCGCCAGGGCAGTGCCACTGCCGTGTGGCTTCGCCGTGATGCCAGGGCTGTGCCTCCCGATCCCCCCCCGANCAGTTCAATCCCAGTTCAATCCCATTTAAATCCCCGTTCAATCCCGTTTCAATCCCGGTGCACGACGCGGTGCCCGCTCCGATCGCCACCAGGGGGCGCCGCCGCGCTCTCCCTCCGGACCCCCTCGGCTCCTTCCGGAGAGGCTCGCGGGANCTCGGGGCTGTGTCCCCCGATTCCCCCTGGGCTGTCCCTGTCCCCCCCGCTGTCGGGGCTGTGCCACGCGATCTTTTCGGGTTGTCCCAGCAGTGCCACCACAGATTTCCCCCCCGTGCCACTGTCCCCGCCGTGGTGACAGTGCAGGGACCCCCTCAGCACGGTACAGTCCCCATTACCGAGAGTCCTGGGGACCCCCTGGGGGCGGTGAAGCCAGAAAAGAGCGACCTCTCAGGGTCCCAGCCCTGTTCCCCCTGCCCGGGGGCAGTTCGCAGTTTCGAACTGGTGCCCCAGGGATGTGCCAAGTTCAGCCCAAGGGTGGCTTTGTTGTGTCTAAACACAGCATCCCTCAAACCCTGGCTCTGGCACGAGCCCCCCACTGCTTCCCAGGGAGGTTGGTCATTGCATTTCTTCTCTTCCTGTGGATGTTTCTCAGCCCCTTGAGGAGGAAGATTCCCATGGTCATCTACTCCTAAACTAGGGGTTTGTGATCGATGGGAGATAAAGCCAGGGGACAAAACTGTCGAAAAATGGGAGCTGTGAAGAGCTGGAGCGGCCCCAGCGTTGCCTTTCAATGGAGCCGTGGCCGCCTCTCCTCCCATTAATGCGCGGCTTTGATTTCCCAAGCAGCTCTTGGAGCCGCTGGGGAACTGGCCCTGTGACTTTCTCTGTGAGAGCAGAGAATGGAGACAGCTGAGTAAATATAGCCTAAATCACTGCTTTCCTGGCCATTCCCCCACCCTTCCCTGACATGCCAAGGGCTGGTGTGTCCCCGAGGCTGCATTGGGCTCTGCTCTAGCCTTCCACGATGTGGGAAAGTCCAAGCCATGGTTTGGTTTCTTTGGCGACTCTCTTTGACGTGGGCAACTCGTGCTTCCATTCGTGGCACGGACTCGTTCCTCCTAAAGCTGATCTCTGCCCCAAAACCCCGCGTTCCCAACTCGCTGGAACAAGGTTTTAAGCGCACAGGAAAATCCTCTCTGCCTGCAGTTGGGTCTCGCTTGGACAAAAGCGCTGGGTTGGAAGGGAAAGCGTGGCTCAGCTGGAATGTGGCAAGGAGCAGAGTGGTTTGTGGAGCCAGTTTGGAGCCATGTCAGAGCTCTGAGTGCCGGGGTGTGTTTACAATGAAAAAGAGTATTTATAATATCGAGGGCTCTTTTAATTCCTCTGGGAATCTCTGGAGCCACAGCTTGGAGCTAAAGTAGCCGGGTAATGGAAGATGAAAAGCAGACAGAGGAAGGGATAGTGGATTTCTCAAGCTGGAAGGTCTTGGCTCTCTCACCAATATCCAAATCATGCTGATCTATTAACTTGGGTGCTTCTTACCTTGTCGGTTACTTCATGTGATTGCTGAGCTGTGCAGAGCTGCTAATAAATCATATAAATTCCAAATACCCTGGGGAATGTGATTTTAAGCAGATAAGTTAGCAAGAGCAGTTGGATTTTTTTTTTTTCATGTACTCAGGTTTTTTTTAGAACTGTAATTTTTTTGCCAAAATACATCTCCTGGGTTTCTATATCCCTAAAGCCAGCTCCATGAAATGCTCCTAAAATGGAATTAGTGTGTTCTTGCTGCATGGGGGATGGTGTAAGAGCAGCCTGGAGTGAAGTGATGGGACTGGTGTTGGGTGCTGGATCCTTCTCTGCCTGCTGCCAGCAAATAAAAGTCTCTGGCCAAGTAAAAAGCTCGTGTAGGCAGGAGGAGAAAGTTTGTGAGGTGGTTAAGAAAGAACAAGCTTCAGCTGGAGCAAGGAAGTTCAGTGTCAGGAGAAGCCTCTGGACAGTATGAGAAGTCTTGGAGTAGGTGTGCAAACTCATGCTGTCCAGCCTTTGAGCAGGGGATCTCTGGGGCCTCCAATGGTCTCCCAAAAGTGTGGAAAGTGTTGGTCATCCTGATTTATTCAGCTCCTCGTGTCCCTGCTAATCATGACATTGACCTTTTCAGTGAAATATTTCAGATATTCCTTCACTTCCTCGGGCTTTGGTGAATAAAGCAAAATATTTAATGAAACTCAGGCATGATCAGTAAATGCTCTGTGTCCCTGGCAGAGGGTGGCTTGTGGCTCTGGGCAGGAGCTGCTGCT
Organism: Rhabdornis inornatus; assembly: GCA_013397075.1. Taxonomy (NCBI): domain Eukaryota; kingdom Metazoa; phylum Chordata; class Aves; order Passeriformes; family Rhabdornithidae; genus Rhabdornis; species Rhabdornis inornatus. The sequence goes on along the minus strand of VWZS01007399.1, from coordinate 366,012 downwards.
CCTGGGGATCTGTTGCTGGCTGGCTGGGAAGCATTTCTGGGGAAGAGAAGAGGTGAAAACGGCCTCGGCTGTCCCATGCCTGGCTGGGGCACTGCTCAGGCATAACTCCCCTCCTCCCCTGCAGCTTTTCCCTGTTTGGAAGGAAATACCAGCTGGCTTGGCAGTGCCGTGGCCAGCCTGGGCTCCAGCTCTCCCTGCTCCGCTGGCTGCTTCCCCAGGGGCAGCTGCTGGAGCGTGTCCAGCTCCGCTTCCCGCCCGCCCCAGCTCCCTGCAGGCTCTCCCGGCTCCTTCCCCCACAGCTCCTCGTGCCACTGCTGCCTCTTCCACGGCCTCCCTCATGGCTCCAGCCTCGCGAGACGATTTTCCAGTCATTGTTCCTTCTGGGGAGGCAGCAGGCCGGGAAGCTGCCTGGGAGCACAGGGATTTGCTGTGCTGTTTGTCCTGACTATAAATCAGGGGTTGCCAAGCTCTTGCCTTGGGTGCTGGAGGGCACAGGGTGACTCGTGATGAGTGCTTGCCATTGCCAGCTTCAGGAGCTGAGGCCATCTCAGGCCAGAGCTGCCCCACCTGTGTGGGTCAGAAGGATGTGATGCAGCAGCAGATGTCACCATGGCAGGCAATTCCCTGTCCATTTTTATTCCCATCCATCATTGCATTGTTCTATTTTCTCTTTTTATTAAAGGAAAAGTTAGTCCTTTTTGTCTGTAGCTTGCAGTTCAAACTCGATGTGGTGTTTGTTTTGCTCACTGAGGATCTGATGTAACTTGGAGAGGTTGGAGCTGTGTACACTGTTTTGCTCATATTCTTCTTTTAAATATTTTTATGCATTCTTTCCCCCCTCTGGAAGGAAAGTAACTCAGTCTTGCTTCAAGTCAAGCTGCACTTTGAACTGCATTTGGAACTGGGTTAAAAAGAAAAGGAACCACATTTAAAATGTTAAGATGCTTTTATTTATGTGCTGGGCACAGACAAAAAGACTTGTAATGTGTTTTTTGTTTCAAACCGATGTATTAAACAAAGAAAGTATTGACAGCAGTTAATGAATCGAGGGATTGTTTCTGGGTGCTGAGATAGATTTACCAAAGGTATTTAGCTGTCTGATGCATGGGATTTTCAGAGCAGCCTAAGCAAGTGCTCGCCAGCACAGACACACAAGGTTCCTCTCCGGGAGCCGAGCAAACCTGGAGCTGGGCCCAGCAGAAATCTTTTGGCAAGGTGCTGCCTCTCTCCTGCTCGGAGATGTGCTTCCAGCTGACATGCTCGTGCGTGTCCTGGCCTCTCGGCACTGCCTTCCCTCCGAAGAGCTGTTCCAGGGTTTTGGGAAGTGTGTGTTCCCAATCCCCAAAGACTCTTGTCAGCTGCTCTCTGAGGGTGCAGAGCTTTCCTGTAGCTCAGCCAGGGTAGCCTCTGGCTGGGTCTGTGCTGGGACAGAGGACAACTGTTGCCTCTGGAGAGGACGGTGCTGGCATTAGCCATGAGGTTTTGGGTCTCCTGGGGGGCTCCTCACTCGTGTTCACGAGCACTCAGTGCCCACCTTGGCTGATTGTGATGAAAGCAGGTGAGGCTTCTCCGGGAATAGCCTGGCTCTGAGTTCTCTGGATTTTTTAGTGTGCCTAGTGACCTGATGGGACATGGAGAGCATGGTGGCACAGAGCTGAGCCTGTGTTCCCACCCCAAGGAACAGGGCTGTGGAAGGAGTCAGTTGGAAGAAGCTGTGGGACCTGCTCTTTGGAGACACTCGGTGCTCCGGAGTCACTCTCCTCTTCCCACCCCTCCGTGCAGATCTGCTTTTAAAAGCTACTGAACAAGTTTGCCAGGCCTGAGCGTTTTGTCCTTCCAGCCTCTTCAGCTGCACCGGCTTGTCGGAGGCGCCTGGAGTCGGGGCTGGGATCTGCAGGTGGAAGCTAGGGGGGTGCTTGCGGGGGAGCATCGACCCTTCTGGGGTTGGGCTCTGCTGCCTCTGGGTGCACCCTGGGGTCTGTTCTCCCCAGGAGAAGGGGGAGCTGCCAGCGCCGTGCCCAGCGGGCAGCGGCCACTCAGGCCCTTGGCATTCAGACAGTGCCCCGGGCACGGCGACTCTGCTCTGGGGGACCCTGACAGGCAGCACTCAGAGGGGCAGCCAGTGAGCCTGCTCATAAATCTCTCTTTATGCTCTGGATTATGAAGTAATATTTTCCTGGCTGGGGTTGGTTGGATTGGGGAAATGCAGGCTCTGCTGCAAATTCCCTGCAGCCACCATCCCAGCGTGGTGGGAGCTTTCACAACGGCCATGCTGGGATGTGCTGCTTCCCCCGTGAACATCAGAAACCTCTGCAGGGTCTCTCCATGAATTCTGCAGTCTGGTGTTGCTCCGGGAGTTCTGGAGAAGCTCTCCAGCAAGTTGGATCAGGCTCAATCCTGTTCCCCACCCGCCTCTGGCCGCAAGTGCCTCACCTCCCCGCAGGCACTGCCTGTTCATTCATGGCAAAGACAGCCCGGCTGGGACGCCTGCCCGAGCTCAGGCAGGCGGTGCGGGCTCTAGCTGCTGCACAGGTTTCCTGTGCCATGGCCTCTTTGTGCCTTTTGTCCTTGTCAAGGGAAGGAGCCCTGGTGACGGGCTGGAGAGCCTGGCTGAGAGGTGGGGCTGGCTGCTCTCAGGGGACTCACCCTGATCTCAGACTTTGTGGCAGCACGTGCAGATGTGGTGACACGTGCAGGGGTGATCCCACGTGCAGGAGGAAAGAGGGGTTTGTAGCTGATATGAACTGTAATATGTTGCTGGCCCGGAAGGGTTATTTTGAAATCCTGCAGATCACCACCGTTGGTGCCTGTCACAGAGTCCAACCAGCAGTTGGAGCAGCCCTGGCTTTGTGCCGTGCTTGGTTGTTCACTGACCCCTCTGGGAAGGGTGTCCTGGCTCGCTTTGCCTCCTTGCCTCCCTCTGCCCAGGCTCCCACAGCCCTGAGAAGCACCTTCCTGCTCGTTATTAGTTTTCAGATGAAACTCAAGTTTCAAGTTTGAGCTGGATTTGGTGGTTTCTGGGCCAGAACAGCTCAAGCCTTTACCAGGACCTGCAGCATTTGAGCAGGTCCGGGGTGTCCCTGTGTGTGGGATACACATATTGAGAAAGTAAGAAGTTACAGCCTGAAAAGTATTCCAGGCTGGAGCTTCTCAGCTCTGTTCCCAGCCTGATAAGCTGGTCCAGCTAAAGGCCAGGGAAAATCTCTCCCAGAATGATAACTTAGTCAAAATAGAGAGGAATTAATGACAAGATAGAACTCCTGTTGTGTGCGTGACCAGGCCCTGGGAACGAGGTGTCTTCTCTCTGAACTAATCATCTTTTTCTGCTCTTGGAGTTGCGAGTCATATTATAAAAACCAGTGTGTTTCTGAATAAACTTGTCTCTCTCTTTCCTGTCATGAGAGATGACCATGTAGCTGTGCATCTTATTTCCACCGCACCTAAGGGGTTAACACCCCACTCCACGGCTACACCTGGGAGGGCTGGGTTCTGGGGAAAGGCTGGGTTCTGGGGAAAGGCTGGGTTCTAGGGGAAGGCTGGCTCTGGCTGCCTCGGTGCCTTGTAGGTCCGGTCCTCGGTCACACGCCATTTCTGCGGGAACCAGAACTCAGGGATTTGCCTGAGGGAGGTGGAAAACTGGCCTGTGCAGCCAGGAGGGGATGGGAAAAGAGGACGTGCCAGGCTGGTGGGAATGTCCCAGCTCGTACATCTCTTCAACAACATGTTATAACCCAGGTTTATTCTTTTTGGTGGATTTCTGGGCAGGGCAGGCAGCATATTCAATTTCTCTCTGAATAGCTGAAAGGCAGTTAGGAGCTCTAAGTAGATTTGAAGGCTTCTAAGGATTAGTTTAACTACTTTTGCCTCCATCTCTGCGAAAAAAACCTGTGCCCACACTTGATGCTGCTGCTGCTGCTTTTGAAAAGTTCAAAAATTGACTTTTTGCTCAGAGCAAAGCTTTGAAGTGCTGCTCTGTGGGAATGGCAGCACATCTCGAAAGCCTTTTGCTGAAAGCGTGGTTAACCTACATTTGGGGGCAGCTCCCTTCAGAAGATGCCTTCATGGGGGATTGCATGGCAAGATGTAAAGGTGAACTGTGAAATTTAATCGATTTAACAAGGGGAGGTTAAATCTGTTTGTTCTGCTTCTATTCAGGGCCTGCAGCTGGTGGGTGCAGGGTCACCCTTTTCTGTATGCAAAAGTTATCCTGCATAAAGGCTGTTTTGTCCCACTTGTTGTCTCCTTGTTTGCATAAGTGCTGCTAGGAGGGTAAGCTGAAGAAGCAGGGGTGAACCTCTTTAAGATGCAGAGCTGGTGCCTGGCTGTAGCAGAGAGGAGGTAGCGTTCCTGCCCGCAGCCACTCGCTTTTGGGAGTGGAAATCGGGATTAGCATGCCCTGCTTGGATCCAGGGCTCAGCATCAGCTGCTAGGTAGGAGAGAAACAAGTCCTGCCTCTCTCAGGTGAACCCGTGGTTTGAAGGTTGGCGTGTCAGGAGGATGTGAGGAGCCTGGCTGTGCAGTGACAATTCTCTTCTCTTTGCAGGCACTGGGAAGGGAAACGTAGCATGCCACGCTATTCCAGGCTGGAAGCATACTGTGCTTTTCCTCCCCACACTCCAAGAGACTGGCATTTTTGGTGAAACAGACCCTGATCTCGGGTTTCTTTGCTGCATGCCCACTCACCAGTGCTGGATTATGTTCGTCTCCTTCTCCCTTTGCTCCATAATTTGGTTGAATCGTGGTTTCAAGCTGAGGAAAAGGGGCTGCACCTAAGCACTCCGGTGCACCCAGACCAGGCTCCTGGGGTGCCGGTTCACACAGAGACAGTTTGGAGTGCTGATGGGGGAGAGCTGCCTCTGAGGGCCCTCCTCTTCCACCTGGAACGTGCTGCCTCACTCTTCAGAGCCTTCTCCCCCAGCAGAGAGGATGGGCAGCACCGACGGCTTCCAGTACCGCGCGCTCTACCCCTACCGCAAGGAGCGCGAGGAGGACATTGACCTGCTGCCCGGGGACATCCTGGTCGTGAGCAAGGGGGCCCTGCAAGCCTTGGGCTTCAAAGATGGAGATGAGCAGACCCCCAATCAGATCGGGTGGATCCTGGGCGTCAACGAGCGCACCAAGCAGAAGGGGGACTTTCCTGGCACCTACGTGGAGTACGTGGGGCCGGTGAAAATCGCTGTCCCTTCACACCGGCCCCGAGTGCAGAGACCCCTGCCTGCCACACCCGGGGCCAGCCGGCTGCCCGAGGCTCTGGAGCAAGGTAAGCCCTGCTGTGTGCCCTGTTCCTCTGGGACACCTCCAGTCTCGCTCTGTGACAGATGAGAGTGTGTGAGTGGCTTCATATGAAAGCAGTGAAACCCTCAGCTCGCTGCTGAACATTGGGTTGCCCCACCAGCAGCAGTGCAGTTTAGTTGCAACCAAAAGCCAGCCTTGCTCAGTCCTGGCCCAGAGAAAAGCACTTTGTCCCTCCAGCTTGTCAGTCTGCCAGCAGAGCTTCCTGGGGCAAGCCTTGTCCCACTCTTACATCTCCAATATTCTTCTCTCTCTCTGTTCTGCAACCAGCCAGGATCCCCATGGTCCCTCTCCCTGCTCCACTGAGTTTTGCCAGGCTCCCTCCCTTCGGGATAAGTCCTGACCTCTCCCAACCACCACCTCCCCGCCTCTGCAGCGCCTGGGGCAGTGCTCCCTGCCAAGAGCTGCTCAGCCCCGCTGAGAGACACAATTACTTGTCTCTGGGCAAGAGGAGAAAAGTCAGGGTCTAAAAGAGTGCTTCTGAGAACTGGAGCTAATTGCTTGTCTGCCTGGCAGCCAGCCCACCCTGCGGGTTGCTGAGCCCTCGCTGGGGCCGGGCAGCCACCCTGGGGCTGGGCATGGGCTGTCCTGCACCTGCAGCTGCCTCCCAGCCAGCCTGGCCTTGGCACGGACCCGGGCCAGGAGAGCCAACGTGCCTCAGCCCTGCCTGTGGAGCTGTGGCAGCTGCCTGCTCTTAGCCTGTTTTTTGGCTCCCAGGCACATAAACCCTGTGGCCGTGGCTCAGCAGCCTCTGGGTTTCCCCCTTCTACTCTTCCTTTGTGAGAACCCCACCTGCAGTGCTGAGTCTGGGTCTGGGCTAGACAAGAAAGATGTGGACCTGTTGGAGTGAGTCCAGGGGGAGGCCACAGAAATGCTCCTAGGGCTGGAGTCCCTCTGCTCAGGACCCAGGCTGGGAGAGCTGGGGGTGTTCACCTGGAGAAGGCTCTGGGAGACCTTACTGTGGCCTTTCAGTACTTAAAGTGAGCTTATATAAAAGAGGGAGAGAGGCTTCTTTTACAAGCGGATAGTCATAGGACAAGGGGGAAGTTTTAAATTAAAAGAGGGAGAGATTTAGATTAGATGTAAGGAAGAAATTCCTGACTGTGAGGGTGGTGAGGCCCTGGCACGGGTTTCCCAGAGCAGCTGTGGCTGCCCCATCCCTGGAAGTTTTCCAAGTCAAACTGGATGAGGCTTGGAGCAACCTGATCTAGTGGAAGGTGTCCCTGCAGAAGGCAGGAGAGTTTTAACCGAGGGATCTTTTAAGGTCCCTTCCAATCCAACCCATTCTGTGATTGTCTGAGGGGTGGCAGCCACACTTTTGCTTCCCATGCCTTGCAGAAGACCTTGTGCTGGTGTGCATGGGAGGAGTGGGGTCAGCAGCAGGAGCTGCAGGGTGCCAGGGAACGCTCCCATCTGGCAGTGCTGCATCCTCCCCATCCCTCTGCCTGTGAGCCACAGCTACCCCAGCAGATGCTTCTGGCTGTGTGAAAACACCTCTGGAGTCTGATGAAACCGGGGTTGTGGGGCTGGTGCAGCTCCCTGCAGCTGCCTCCCTCTCTCCTGCTGCCAGAGCCGGAGGGGCGGCCCCAGGAAACATCTCCGCAGGGTGGGAATGCGGCTGGGCCCTGCGTGCGTTTGGGTTGGCAGCCAGAGCCTGACCTGAGTCATCCCCCTTGCAACCTGCTATTCCAAGAAAGCTGCTCCTCTCAGGAGCCTGGGATGTGCTCTGTGCTGGATGTGCTGGCCTTGCCTGTGTGCGGCTCGGCGCTCCCTCAGGGGCTGCATTTCTGCCCTCCTCGGCTCTCCCCTCTGCTCAAGGGGGCTTGTTGGAGGTATGTTTCCGTGGTCAAAGCCACTGCTGGGGTCTGGGGAGTGGGACAAGACACGTGCCAAAGCTCCTGAAACACAGAAAAGGCAAATTTGGGAAGGAAACGAAAAGCCAGCCTCTCTGCATCCTGCCCAGGGATGGAGGGTGGGGTACCAGGGCGTGTGAGACCAGTGCCAGCCCTGTCCTCTGTGGCGGCATCCCCAGAGCCAACGTCCACTCTGGGCGCAGGCAGGGCCTGCAGGGAGGCAGCTCAAACACCCAGAGCCATTTTACACTCAGCCTGCAGGTTTGATCCCTGCATGGGCCATTCGTTTAAGAGCTGGACTTGAAGATCCTTGTGGGTCCCTTCCAGCTCAGGATATTCTGTGATTCTTTATTTCTGTATTCTGCTGCGGAGACACATTTTTGCAATGGAAAAACCGTATTTGAGCCAAGCCTGTCTTATTTCTTCATGGTGTGCACTTTAGGAGGTGCAGAACAGTCTCCTGGCCGTCCCATGAAACTCCTTCCCTGCTTCCCAGGTCCTGCCCTGGCTGGCAGGGACCCCTTAGCCCCTCGGTGTCACTGGTGGAGCGGGGCCAGCGCCACAGCCGTCCCGGGGGCAGGGCTGGCCCCGCGGAGCAGCGAGACCCAGCGCGTTCTGCCAGTGGATTTATGAGCTGCTGGTGTTTGCCTTCCGCAGAGAACACGAGCGGAAAATGCGGCTCGGGAATATTTCCGCAGCTGCCCGGGCCGTGCTGTGAGCAGCCTTGTTCGCGGCGGCCCAGCCCGGAGGCCCGGCAGGCTCAGGAGTTGCTGCTGGCTCCCGCTCTGTGCCTGACAAAAAAAGACAAGCTGCTGCCTGCTGAAGCAGCACATTCCCGGCCGGGCCACGTGGGCAGCACCAGTATTTACTCTCCTTTAAGCCCTTCCCAAGGGTCAGGCTGGGAGCTGCCAGCCTGGAAGCTTGCCTGCAGCTTCCCCACACTGACCTACACCATGCTGGGCTGCTTCCCGTGCCCAGGAGCTCGCTCCAGTGGGGGATTGTCCCCCCCTCCCCAGCAGCACAGACCTTTGCAGAGCTGCTGGGTGCCTGACCCATGTGCTTCCCTTCCCATGGCTGTCCTGTCTCCCCTCGAGGCCGTGGGTGCAGGAGGCTGAGCTGGGTGCGCAGTTCCAGCTTGCTGCGCCTTGTGGTGAGACCACACCAGGCGAGTTCGGGTCAGATCCATGACAACGGAGCTGTTTCGCAACGGGGAGCAGCCTCTTGGCTCTGCCTCTGCAGAGTGGAGTGTGCTGGGTGTCCTCCCCCACTGTGGGCTCCCCAGGGTCTGCCAGGTGCTGTGGACCAGCCTGGAGGAGCCTCCTGCTCCGGCTGGTGCTCCTTTGGAAGCGGGATAGAGCCTGGCACCACTCATCCTTGAGCAAACCTCCTGCTGGCAGCTCCTCAGCCAGGCCTGCATGCTCCTGCCTCGGCATGCACAGGGGAAGGGGGTGCCTGGAGCCAGAACCTCAAGATTTTCTGGAAGTGGCAGTGAAATACCACCCAACACAGGGCTGCAGATCCCTCAGAACTGGGGGGACCCTGGTCTCGTGCCACGGGTTGTCTGTGCCCTGTAGCAGCTTGCACAGAGGCTGTGGGCTCATGGGGAGGGGAGGCACAGGGCTGGTTTCCATGTTAAACGAGCAATCAAGGGCAGGAATTTGCTGACATGGCGTTCTGTCTGAATGGCTGGATTAATCACAGCTCACTCTGCTCTGCTGCCAGCCCTGTGCAGCCCCTGTGCTGGGCAGGGACCCAGCCCTGAGCTCCAGGAGCCCTGGTAACCCCTGTGCTGCCTGCCGGGGGGTAGGGGTCTCCAGGGGGATGGGGTCTGTCTCCAAGCCTCTGCACGGAGCAGTAGATATCTCCCTGTGCACACCCAGTCAGGGCTGGAGCTCAACAAGTGCTGTACTGGCTCCTGGGCAGGTTCCTTGCAGGCTCCATACCGTGTTTGCCTGGGCCACAGCCTCACAGCGAACGCCATGGCTTTCCTTGCTCCAGTTGGGAGTTGCCTGGGTCGTGCCCCGGCCCAGCTCTGCTGCTGAGGGCTGAGGTGGTGCTGAGCCCTTCTCTTCCTCCCTCTCCCCCAGGGTCTCCTCTCCCGGACTTGCAGGAGCAGTTCAGCCCTCCTGAGATTGCCCCGCCGCTCCTGGTGAAACTGGTGGAAGCTATTGAGAAGAAAGGTAAGGGGGCAATGCTGAGCACTGGGGGTGCTGATACACCCCAAAACCCCACAATGAGAGCTGAGCTCTGTGGGACACACAGGACACAGCTGCTCTCATATTCCTCCCTGCACTGAGCTGCTGAAGCCCGTGAGGGTGTTTGGTTTCAGCACCTCCACACACTGGGTGGGTGCTGGGGTTTGGGAAGCGCTTCCAGCCTGGATCTGTGCCATGGTGGAGAAGTGGGGCCACTGAACTGGGTGTCCTGGGGGCCAAGGGGGCTGCAGCAGCCTCTGCAGGGCTTGGACACCATCCAGGCCAGGTTGGCCCTGCCACAGCCATGGCTCAGCTGGCACCGAAACAGTGCCTGTGCTGGAGCTGACAGCAGTGTCCCCCCTTCTGCAGGGTTGGACAGCGAGATGTTGTACAGGACATCTGGCTCCGAACTGAGGCAGGCGCTGAGAACCGGTAAGAACCAGCTTGGCGCGGTGGAGGCGAATCGGCTCAGATGGAGGAGATTAGTGGATGTGACAGCGCCAGCAGTAATGCAATCCAGGCCGGGCTCGCCTGTCCCCGGCAGTTCCTGACTCCCAGCACGCTGCCTCTGGGGCTGGGCTGTCCCCATCCCAACATGTCTGTGTCCTTTGTGGAAGGGATGGGACGGGGGAATTCCTGGCTCCATCCGTGGGGGGCAACAAAGGGATGTGGTGCTGGCTCAGGGACTCGCAGGCAAACATGTGAACCCCTGTGCTTGTCCCCCCAGAGCTTTGGGGTGCTCTGCTGATGGCTGGTGGAGGCTTCTCTGGCTCTGTCATGCCACTAATAAGGAGGGGAGGATATTTCAGCTTGGCTTGGTGGCAGGAGCCGTGGCTCTGTGGTGCCGGCAGCCCATGTCTCTGCTGGGAGCCCTGGGAGCCGTCTGCCTCGGCTGGGCTGGGGGCCTCATCTGGCACCATGCTGGCGAGTCCCCTCCTGCAGACCCTGCAAACCCCAACCACACCGTGCTGTCAGCCCAGGTTGGGCTCTGGGGGCAGGCTTTATGTGCTTCCCAAAATCCTGCATTCGAGGGAAGTGTTTCCCCATTGGGTTCGGTGTGTGGCTGCTCAGTCTGCGCTTGACTCTTGCTGACAGTGGAGAGCGAAACTCTCACCCGAGCTATGGCTGCCCAGAATTCCTGTGTTGGGGCTCAGGGCAAAGGTTGTGGGTACCCAGAATGACTTCTGCTGTCTCCCAAGGGGAACTGCTGGGGTTCCCAGAGCCAGCTTATTTCTGGGGTGGACATGCTCTGTCACATGGGCTGCCTGAAGGCAGCCTGAGCTCCCTCGTGGTGCTGGTGAGCTCTCATGATAGCTGCCTGCTGTGTGATGGTTTCTGGGATGGGTGTTGGCAGCACCAGAGCTGCCAGCTGGGTACCCAGTGCTGTGTCCACCCTCCCATGGGAAATCTGTGTCCTTACAGATTGGACCCTGGGTGACCTGGAGCCCCTGGATGTGCACTCCCTGGGCGAGGCACTGCGAGGTTACCTGCAGGACCTGCCCTCCCCCGTGGTGCCAGTGTCAGTGCATGGAGATATCCTTCGCATCTTGCAGGGTAAGGGCCTCCCCTGGCTGCCTGGGGACTGGGTGGCTGAGTGGGGTGGACACATCTGGGATATTAAAGTAAGCCCTGTCCCTCTGGGCCTGGCACATGGCCCCCGCTGCTGACAGCGCTCCTGTGCTGTGACGCAGCCGGAGTGTGGAGAGTGGTGCCGGCTGTCCCAGCTCTTCCCTCTTGTCTTGTTCTCTCCCCAGAGATCCCCCAGCCAGAGAATTGCCGGAAGCAGCTGCTGCTGGCCCTGGAGTTGCCTGCGGTGCCGCTCCAGAACACGCTCACCCTGCAGTTCCTGCTCCGGCATCTGGGGAAGGTATCGCAGCAGGCCGAGAGCAACAGCCTCCACCCTCGGGCCTTGGGAGAGATCTTCGGCCCCCTTCTCCTCCGGCTGCCTGGCGCCAGGTACGTGAGGCTTCCGGTCCCAGCAGTGTTCCCAGCTCCAGCCACTGTGCCTGCCGGGACAAGGAGTCCATCCTGGAACAACAGGGCTGCCCACAGCCCCTGCTGGGCTGCACGTGGGATTGAACTGCTGGCAGCACACAGAGGTGGGACTCAGAGCTGGGACAGAGCCCTTGCTGCCCTGTCAGCCTGGGGTCTGGCAGCTGGGATGAACCAGCTGACTGCAGGGTACATGGGAGCAGTGCCATGTTCTACCCCACAACTGCTGTTCTTAACTTGCCTCTTCTCTCCCTGCAGCCCAGAGCTGAGCCCTGACTTCTCCGTGCTGTTTCTGGAGACACTTCTGCAGACAAAGGAGGTGGAGCCAGAACAGTTGCCTCCAGGTACTGAGATACCCCTTCCTTGGGGCCTGAGGCACTGGCATTTGTGGGTATGGACTCTGTGCCCCCATGATTGGGTTGCCCAAGGCGTTTTGATAGCCCAGCTGTGCCTGGAGGCCGGCTCAAGGTGTTCTGCTGCTGGAGATGTGCCTGGAGCAGCTCCAGGAAAGGTGGCGGCCAAGGGGCCTTCCAGTCACTGCAAGGAGGGGGACTCAGCACTCCAAGGAATTGCCAGTGGGGAGCTGGGATTTGGGCTCATTCTGTTTCATTCCTCCTCCTCTCACAGCCCTTCCTCCCAAACCACCAAAGCCAAAGCCCAGTGCAGCCAGCCTGGCCAACGGGAACAACGCACCCTTGCAGGACGCCGAGTGGTACTGGGGGGACATTTCTCGGTAAGGGGGTGACTGGTGGCTCACATCTGGGGTGCCCTGTCCATCAGGTGAGCCTTGGGGCCACCTCCCAGGCCATGACAATCCTGTTCCTTGCAGGGAGGAGGTGAATGAGAAGCTCCGTGACACACCAGATGGGACCTTCTTGGTGCGTGATGCCTCCAGCAAGATCCAGGGGGAGTACACACTCACACTCAGGTAGGGCTTTGGGATCCTCTGGGAGCTGGGATCCCCTAGGAGCCTCAGGGATGCAGCTCTTGGGACATGTCCCTGTGCTTCCAGCTGCAGGGATGCTGAGGTCTCTGGCTGGTGTAGGGTACTATGGGTGGGTGCCCTCTCCTCTCCTGTCCACTACAGGAAGGGAGGCAATAACAAGCTGATCAAGATCTTCCATCGGGAAGGCAAGTACGGCTTCTCGGAGCCCCTGACTTTCGGCTCGGTGGTGGAGCTCATCACCCACTACCGGCATGAGTCACTCGCCCAGTACAATGCCAAGCTGGACACCAGGCTGCTCTACCCCATCTCCAAGTACCAGCAGGTGAGGCCTGTGCTGCAAGGACATGGCTGGCAAGCACAGCCTGAACCAGGGGCATTTGTTCATCCATCCCTGCTCCTTTAGTAGATGACAATGTCCCATCCCTCTCCCTGTGTGGTGGAATGTTTTGTTGTGGGGTTTTGTGGGACCAGCTGGAGCAGGTCCTGACTGGGGCTGTGCCTATGGCAGGACCAGCTGGTAAAGGAGGACAGCGTGGAAGCTGTGGGGGAGCAGCTGAAGGTTTATCACCAGCAGTTCCAGGACAAGAGCTGGGAGTACGACCTGCTGTATGAGGAGTACACACGCACGTCCCAGGTATGTGGGCACTGCCTTCCCCATGGGCTGCCCGAGACCCCCAAGGGCTGCTCTGTCACCCCCTGAGTGCTGGCAGCCACCCTACTGTGCACAGGGGAGACCAGAGACATGACACTTGTTGCCCCATTTGTCAGCTTATGGACTTGCAGGGACACCCCAGAGGACGGGCTTTGAAGAAGGGGATATTTTGCTTGCAGCAAGGACAGAGCTGCTTTGGGGAAGTTGAAAGAGGGGATGCAAATGTGCAGAAATGTTCCTCAGCTTTTTCCTCCCTTCTCCCCAGGAGCTGCAGATGAAGAGGACTGCAATTGAGGCCTTCAATGAGACGATCAAGATCTTTGAGGAGCAGTGTCAGACACAGGAGAAGTGCAGCAAGGAGTACATCGAGCGCTTCCGGAGGGAGGGCAATGAGAAGGAGGTGCAACGGTGAGGATGGGGGTGGTGGTGGTCTGCTCTCCCTGGAGAAGGGCCCCAGGGGCTGGAAGGATCCTCCTGGCTCAGCACAGAGCCGAGGCACGTGGACTCCTTGTCTCTCCAGCAGCATGCTGTGGGCTGGAGCTGGCAGGCTGCCTCCTCCTCCTCCCCCACTCTGGCTCACAGCCTAAACCCCCCTCTCTCTCCCAGGATCCTCATGAACTCAGAGAAGCTCAAGTCCCGCATCACAGAGATCCACGACAGCAAGATGAAGCTGGAGCAGGACCTGAAGAAACAAGCCTCAGAGAACCGGGAGATCGACAAGCGCATGAACAGCCTCAAGCCAGACCTGATGCAGCTGCGCAAGCTGCGGGACCAGTACTTGGTGTACGTAGTGCCCCTGCAGCGCGGCCCGGGAGCCATCCAGCTGCCTCCCCCAGGGCTCCGGGGCTCGTTGGACCGGCTCGTAGCCCGCTGTGGGCAGGAGCCGCTCCCACAGCGCGGCCTCGGGGCTCGGCGGGCCCCGGCAGCGGCGGCTGCTGCCCTCTGGTGATGGCCACGCCCGGGGCTCGCTGCAGCTGCGCTCAGCTCTGCCCTCCTTCCCCAGGTGGCTGACGCAGAAGGGTGCCCGGCAGAAGAAGATCAACGAGTGGCTGGGCATCAAGAACGAGACAGAGGAGTGAGTGTCCCGTTCGTGTGCTGTGGGATTTGAGGGATGTGGGAGCACAGGTTGTCCAGCTGGTTCTGCCCATGCTGCGGCCCTGAGCAAATCCCAGCTCCCTGCCTTGGGGACTGAGGATGTCTTCTCTGCCAGATGGGCGATGGCAGCTAGCAG